>CASHTC010001505.1:32500-72500 GCA_949357725.1 Hyperoplus immaculatus | reverse complement strand
CCAGGTAGAAAGAGAGCCACCTTTCGTGATACTGAAAACTCTGGCTTCAGACTCAACAGACCTCGCTCAGCCCTTAACCTCTCTTCGTAGTATACCCCTCTGTTCTGCCTGTGTGTTAATGCTCTGTATGACGGTGGTGTTAAACAGTTCAACCTGTTTTCAGATGTCTGTGTGCTGGATGGCTGTGATGCTGGTTCTCTTCCTGTGGACTCCAGACACCGTGGAGTCCACGCCTTTGGACAGCGGCTTGGAAGCGCCTCTGGGCGCGGACGCTGGCGCGATCCCCGTTCCCTGTGATTGTCCCCCTCCCCATCCCTGTGATTGTCTCCCTCCCCCTCCCTGTCGGTGTCCCCCTCCCCCTGTCTGTTGGTGTTTCCCTCAGCCCTGTGAGTGTCCGCCTCCCCCTCCCTGTGAGTGTCCGCCTCCCCCTCCCTGTGAGTGTCCCCCTCCCTGTGAGTGTCCCCCACCCCCTCCCTCATCGTGATCCCTGTTGGTGTCATCATTAACAGAACAGTATCAGTGTCTCTGTAGATCTGTTAGAACTGGAATCCACATCAGTCCCTTGAACCTTCTGTCACTGAGATCAAAAAATAAAATGCTTCACGCTTAAAATGCAATAATTTCTTTTGCTTCAACAAGTTTGTATCTACATGAAAAAATTGTAATAGAAATAGAAATGCATGATGATATCTTTAAGTTAAGATGTTTACCCTATTCCCCTGTGTCTCGCCTTAAAATAACTTTCTATCAGTCATAATGACAGTCTTGAACATGAAAAAAACATGAGAGCATTTCTTAGGATTTTTCTGAGCTCCCGCACCAGTGTCTGGGGGGGGGGGGGGGGGGGCGACCAGTTTGTAAACGCTGCCATACTGAGAAATACAGAGAGAGTTTTGTGGAGCTGATAGGCTTAATCAACTTTGTGTCAACTCGTTCTTTTTTTGCGATTTACTTGACTGTAACCGTCATTAATTCCATATGAAAAAAGTTACGCACTAAAGCTTTACAATGCTATTCAAATAAAAGACATATGATATTATAAGGACATTCTTAAATATAGAAAAATAATGAAAACACCTTTAGAAGTGGCCTATTGACACACACACACACACACACACACACACACACACACACACACACACACACACACACACACACACACACACACACCAAGACATTCTTAAACAAAGAAAAAGAATGAAAGAGTCCAGACATATTTGTGTGTTTTGTTTTTATTGGTGATAACTGGTTTGTCAGGACAGCTACTGTGTGTAATCTACCAACACGCGGAAGAGGCCAGTTTTTGGTCATTAAACAGGTTTTACTGAAAAAACCCTTAGAAGTGGCCTATTGACACACACACACACACATTCTCATGCAAACACCTACACCAAAATGATTTGGTCATTTATCAATTGAAATATTGTGTTATCTGGCTCAGAGAGGGACCAGTCACTAATACCACTCAGCCCCAGGGCCTAATGTCAGGTTAAGGCGGGTCGCACACACTTACTGCCCTGCCCTGCCCCACCAGCGAGCTAACACATAAATGAATTGAGTCAAGAGTGTACTGTTTGACCCCTAAGCCTCAGCTGCCAAGCTATAACTTGCATTTATTTGTCTCTGTTGTGAAGTAGCCTCTCTCATACAGCGCCACACGGCTGAGCATAAATTAGCCGACTGACCTGCTTAACAAGCTAGACGCTAGCCCAAATCAATCGATATGACGTGATGACCACTACACAACTCATTGTTCATTGGTACATCATGTGAATCTATCTGTATACTTAAGCTGAATATTTAGTATTGTGTAGGTTTACATGTGGCTACATAATTAACACTTGCAGTCATTTATTTGCAACATGACAAACAGGCAATTCCCAATTGCCTGCAGAAAAAGTAGCCTTGTGCCTTGTTGTCATGCTGCACAAAATGCCCTTATTTTGCACTGAGCACCTACCCCTCAAAATGTCTATGCACGCCACTGCATGTTAGTAGCCCGGTCCTACCAGACCATCATACTTTATTTCATTTGTACAGAAGGTTTAAAATCGCTAAATTGACAAACATTACCTCACTTGGAGGCGGGTGTCTGTTGAAGTCTAAAACTATTGGATCTGCCCAGTGCCACTCTGGATCTGCCAACCAATCGCATAACGTTTGGTCGGGACGTATGTCATGCGCCGGCTTCTGAGCCACTCCCTCTGTTCGCTGATTGGAAATATTCCAAGAATATTATTTCTGTTGTTTTGCTGTGAAAAGTGTGTGAAGCGATAAATCAATTTACTCAAATAGCTGCTGGTTAACATTCTGTTGTGACTCTGACTAGTTTCCAAACCTTTAACTTTCACCTCTGTGCTTTAGCATTGGGCTTTGTGCTGCAACACGCTCAGAGGACTAATACTATTTCACTAAGAATTAAACACATATGCTTAAAATACATGTACAAGCTACCACAATATTGTACTGTTTGTCTGTGTCTTACAGGGAGTTTGGTAAAAAGGAAATGGATGGAAATAACGGCAAATATTTTCGCATGTTCAGTGTGGCAATGTGCATGCCGAGCCCTGAGAACCAGGAGATTAACAACATCCTTAACACACTCAAAACACTGGATTATAAATTGGATTACGATGTAAAGAAAGAAGGACTAGTGTTGTGGGGAAAAACAGTTGTGTTCACCAATGTTTTAGTAAATAAAGACACTCATGTAGAGTATCACGTTGCTGGGCAGTTAGACATCTTAAAAGGAAAATGTGGTGTTGATGATTTTTTGTTTTTCTTTGTTGCTGCGTCCCCATGTTCTGAAAGATGTGCAAACCCCAACAAACCAGACCAGATGAGTCTCGAAATGATCGAAAACATGACGCTGTGGAGAAGTTATGCTTTTGTGTTTTCTACACCATACAGTGGAGACGGTGACAGTCCCCAAGACGCCCTCAAGCAACTCTCAAAGAGAATCCGCAAAGACGAAATCTTCCGTTGTTTCGGGGGAGTGTGCCAAGCCTGTTTCATCAGTGAAAACGGGTTTAACGAGTAACGCATAACCAACCCGGAAAAAAACAGAGAAGTTCATGAAAAACAGGAAAAGCAGCCAGATCAGAAACAGGAAAAGCAGCCAGGTCAGAAACAGGAAAAGCAGCCAGGTCAGAAACAGGAAAAGCAGCCAGAGTAGCAGACGGTGTAATAATTATTCAAGGGACTGATGTGGATTCCAGTTCTAACAAATCTACAGAGACACTGATACTGTTCTGTTAATGTTAAAGCTAAATGCTAGCTGCTCTGTGAGGCTCATTTTGTATCTTTAACTATAATACTATAATATTATAATTTGGAAGTAGGCTAATTATTACACCAATAACAGCGACATTGGAAATTGTTCAATTAATGTTTAAAGCTAATGCAGCAGTGGTTTGATTCGGAGCCAATATTTTATTTAATTCCTCCCGCTTTGGGAGGGGAGGGAAATGGGGGGGGGGGGGGGCGCTATATAAAACTAAGCTATTATTATTATTATTATTATTATTATTATTATTATTATTATTATTATTATTATGTCCCTGCAGATTTATTAGACTGGAATCACAGCGTTCCCAAGACCTTTTCTACCGTCTGCTACTCTGGCTGCTTTTCCTGTTTCTGGCCTGGCCTGGCTGCTTTGCCTTTGTATGTGTGTGTGTGTGTGTGTGTGTGTGTGTGTGTGTGTGTGTGTGTGTCTGTGTGTGTGTCTGTGTGTGTGTGGGAGTGTCCCAGGTGTCTCTCTGCTATAAAGCATGTCCCCTTTCACACTGTCTTCACTCCATCACCTTCCAACACTGAGAGGAAACCTGAAGAGAGAAGGACCGCTCTAGATCACCCAACAGGACAATTCTTTCAGCAGACAGGTAAAAGAAATGGACTTTTTACTCACTCTGTAACCAGGTTCTCTGTGTGTGTCTTGTTATAGCCTTAGCTACGAGGAACTTTTAAATATTTCTGAAACAGTCAAATTTTTTCCTCTGATGATCATAAATTATATGTGACAGCAAACGAGACCATCAGTGCAAATATTGTTATTTTTACAAGTGTTTTCTGAATGCCTTTGTCATGGGTACGCTCACCCAGGAACAGCTGGCATGGTAAAAAAAACAAGATTGAAATTTTTACTGTAACCTTTGTTTAAGTTATTGTTCTGTCTTTTCTGTTGTTCAGACTCAACAGACCCGGTGAGAATCAACCATGAAGGTGAGCCCTCTGTTTGACTGTTATTGTTGGTTATGATGTAATCTTTAACAAATAACTTTAATAATTCTGAATAACTTTATTGTATCTCTAAAATGGGTAAACAATGGTGATTTGTTGGCTAAAGGTAGTGAAAGTTAATTATTCTTATACACACCAGAGGGGTATACTACTGCTGAATTTAAGCTCAAACTCTGGAACAAAAACTGGTCTGAGCAGGTTAGCCGTGCAGCCTCTGTTACCACGGTGATCTAGCCAGGTAGAAAGAGAGCCACCTTTCGTGATACTGAAAACTCTGGCTTCAGATTCAACAGACCTCGCTCAGCCCTTAACCTCTCTTCGTAGTATACCCCTCTGTTCTGCCTGTGAGTTAATGCTCTGTATGACGGTGGTGTTAAACAGTTCAACCTGTTTTCAGATGTCTGTGTGCTGGATGGCTGTGATGCTGGTTCTCTTCCTGTGGACTCCAGACACCGTGGAGTCTGCGGCCCTGAATCCAGGTCCAGACAACGTCTATGACGAGCCTTTGGACAGCGGCTTGGAAGCGGATCTGGGCGGTGGTGGTGGCGCGCGCCCAGCTCCCTGTCTGTGTCCTGCCCCTGACTGTCACTGTCCCCATCATCCCTGTCATTGTCCCCCTCCCCCTCCCTGTGGGTGTCACAAATAGCAGAACAGTATCAGTGTCTCTGTAGATCTGTTAGAACTGGAATCCACAGCAGTCCCTTGAAGCCTCTGTCACTGAGATAAAAAAATAAAATGCTTCACGCTTAAAATGCAATATTTACTTTAGCTACAAGTTTGTATCTACAGCATTATGTTTTATTTACATTACATTTTATTTAGACACTTTTATCCAAAGAAACTTCCATTAACTATTTACTATTGAACCATCAACCCGTGGTTCATAACAGACTGCAGACACTGAACAACATCTAGTATGTGATAGAGTTTGTTCTCCTAAATGGGGTTTTGTTTAAATTGAATAATACCAGAAGGGATAAATAAAAACAGGATTTTTTTTTCTATGTTGGCCTATGTTCGGATCATGAGGAGATATTCACTGATTTAGACAAAAAGTGATTTTGACAACAAGCGTTCTCCAGAATCACTGACTACACCTTTAATCAAACTAATATAATGTGGATGTATGTTATTAACTCATGTCATGTAACTGATGGAATCGGACTGTTTCACAATGCCACTGTAAAACCTGGTGATTTGTTTGTTCTTTCTGATTAAAGCTTGGCTCTGCAATCTCATACTGATCTGTCTCTGTCTGTGTGTGTGTCTGTCTGTCTGTGTGTGTGTGTGTGTCTGTCTTGTCTGTCTGTCTGAGTCAGTCAATCATGGACCCCTTTATTACAATTGTAATTGTTTTAAACTATGCAAGTTCAGCCTACTATAGAAACAGCACTACTCTATATTTTAGTCTACTGTATAATACAGATGCAGAGGTGAAATGTAACAAACTACATTTACTCTATTACTTTGTTAGTATTTTCTTTAAATGTGCAACAAGGAACTTTTAAATATTTCTGTAACAGTCTAATTTTTCGTTTGATGATCATGAATTACATGTAACAGCAAAAGAGACCATCAGCGCAAATAATGCTATTTTTATATAGTTTTTCCTAATGCCTTTGTCATGGACGCTCACCCAGACAGTACGACACCAGTTTGTAAACGCTGCCATACTGAGAAATACAGAGAGAGTTCTGTGGAGCTAATAGGCTTAATCAGCTTTGTGTCAACTCGTTTGGCTTGAATGTAACAAAACATTAATTTATATGAAAAAGTTACGCACTATAGCTTTTTACTTTTTGAAATACTGGGCCTAGGACATTATATGGAGGTGATCAGTGTGAGGGATTTTATGTAATATAAGGAAATACGTTGTGACAAAAAAAAAATATAGTTTAAAAAAAAAGTATTCGAGAATATTTTTATGTTAAAAATAATATTTTTTCTATTGCTCAGTAAAGTACGATTTTCAGAAAATAACATCAACAGTCATAGCTACACTCGCTATGAGATATCAGGGAAAGCAGAGAAGTTTAAACAGATATGTCAGCCTTTCCTGGACTATATAACAGCACTGAAGGGACCTACATGACACCTCGTTGACTTTTTAATTTTCTGCTTAACATTTACCTTTAGTTTAAACAATGTCCTTAGAAACCTGTTAAGTAGAGTACGCCATGTTAGTTATCTATTTTATTTTGTCTTTTGTTTTTGTGTTCACTTTTTCAGTTGTGTGTGTGTGTTCTCTATATAAAGACACAGTGCCAAACTGAAGGTTGTGCTAATCTCCCAAATTTAAACGTTGAATATAAAATATGCAAAAAGACCTCAATGGCTGCCTTACAATGGCCGCGTTTCCCAGAATCCCAAAGAGCCTCTTTGGGCAGAGTTCTTCTTTGGAGCGCACTTAAGAACGCTGTGAAAGAAGAATGCGTTTCCCAGATTCCTTCTTAGCGAAAGTAGTACTTTCACTAAGATGGAACTGAAAGACGGAGCTGACCCACTCTTTCAACCTTTCTTAGCGACCAAATCGTCAGTGATCATGCCGCGTCAGGGAAATTTATTTCCTCCACTTTTCGAAATAATAAAACAATGTTCAATGCGGACCTGGCGCAATAAACATAGACTAATAGTAGAGAAAAAAAATGTTTTAATGAATCAGACGTTTACGTTTTCCACACACATGTGAGTTTATAGTACTACTACACATACAAAAAAATCATCAACAACCCTTCAACAACAGCATTTCACAGATATCAAAGAAACAGATTTAATTGAACTCAGCTGAACCTCATTCAGAGCGGCTCCACCTGCTAAAGGCGTTGCCAAAGTCCGCGCGTGTGAGAAACCATGGCTGCAATACAACACCTTCTCGCTGCGAACCAACAGCCTCGCCGTGCGCGAAGCCAGACGGTTTACATAAATGCATACGTGCGTCGGCACTTCTCCCCACTGGACGTGCTATCAGACCGGGCCGTCCAGGCAAAGTACCGGCTGCCCCGTGCGGAGATCCAACGGCTGATCTCTCTGGTGTCTCCACACATCCAGAGCAACCCGCTGCAATTTTGCCTTCAGCCCGGTCCAACAACCCGCAGCCCCTACCTCTTCACCACCAGTCACCAAGCACTAAACCATAAACCCACAACCACCACACATCACCCATATCAACTCTCAGGCCTGAAGGCTGGAATAAATAAACAGAACCAGCAGATGTAGGCTACATGTAACGTCCTGCACACTATGATTATTGCTGCACTGTCCGGTGCTTTACCTGAAAGTCTGGCACTGGAATGCTGTTGCTGTTGCACAATACGCACACGTCATTAACCTACGCTTAGATACATTACAAATTGCCTGGGACTTTTTGTTGCTAGGTTTGACACCCTCATTTCAATGCAAAATGATCCACACAATACATGGTTGAAAAGAAACCAAAATAGTTTATTGAAACCATATGGGGGAGGGGTTACTCCGCGCTGTCTTTACTGCGTCTGCATCACCTGCAACGAAGGGAGATTGATTAGTGAAACCTTCTCACTCTTCCTTTTTGTTTGGTTCTGGAACTCCTGCCACTTCTTCCTCACAGCACGCCTGTCACGCAGGCCACATGGGCTGGAGGGGGACATATTTTCGGCTATGGCCTGCCTAACACGGTTCTTCACCGTGATGTTCTTTTTGCCCCTTGTTCCCCCGAATAAAACTGCCCGGTGCTGCCAGACCTCGTCCACTAAGACGCCCAACTCCTCCGCGGTAAACGACGGTGCCCGCTTGTTTATTTTGCTGCCGCTTTCTTCCATTCTCACATCACATGTGTGTGCCTATATCCACGGGGTATATATGCGCTAATGGGCTTGATTACTACTTTGATACACTTGTTGCCACACACACCCGCACCCACACACACGTTAGCCTACATGCGTAGCCTAATTCCACCTGTGTGGGGGAGACCACGGGGCGCTGTGTGTGACTTATGCGCTGATAAAGAGGTGGGTGATCGATTCGCCTGGCATCGATTTATTCAGTTTCAGCACGACCGCGGTGGACAGCTCCCACCAAAGTACTTCTTTCGATGCTTCTTTCGCTTCATCTTACGGCTCTCCAAAGAAGGGACTTAAGAAGCCATCTGGGAAACACCCGTATCTTAACGCTCCTTCTTTGGCGAACCCTTCTTTCTTTGGCGAACCCTTCTTTCGACCCTTCTTTGGCCCCAAAGAACGATCGCATCTGGGAAACGCGGCCAATGTGGCCTTATATGGGCGAGTCAGTTAATGTTTTACGCCACTATCTACTAACTCGACTTTTAGTGCTTCATTTTCATGTAAGCCTCTTTCTATGGCACCGTTTTCAGATACGCAGAATTTATTCAAAACAATGATGAGATCACATTAGCACCTTAACCTGTGAATCGCCCCATAATGGACTGGCTTGCTGTGAAAAGCACCCCCTCTCAAAATTAATTTCTCTTCATCTGAGAATCAAATCCTTTGGTGGGTATAATCACATGACTGATGTTAGACTTAGACTTAGACTTGTTTTTATTGTCATTCAATAAATTAAGTGAAATGGGCTCTGGTACAGAAAATGAATGGAATCATAATTCACATTGTCCTAATCATTTCATTAGAAGAGGTCAAAAATATTTTATTCCAACTTCATGGGCGACCGTGTATATAATGTCTCACCTTAATACAACCCCAGAGGTGGAGAAAGTGAAGGATAAGTGCAGTTGTGGTTAGTCAGTGTTGCAATGCTAGGAGAAAGAAGAACAAGGCGCATGTGAAACAGGGAACCAAGTAAACAAAATTATACGGTCAAAGTTCAACTTCCTTAAAGAAATTGGCTGTTGTTGACCTGTTCAAGAAAAATATGAAAAATAATGTTCCTCCTGCAGCTCAATAATTGATTTAGCCTCTAAACGTTCCTCTCAAAGCAGATTGATGCATTATACTTTGAGGAACAAGTCATCCGCATGCCCCCGGACTCCCGAACAAGGACTAGGGTCCCTCCCATAGTTTCCCAAAATCCTGTGGGAAACACTGACTTCCTTAATATGTTTTTGAACATTAATTGTATGTATCTGTGTGGAAAAGTCAGTATACCTGACTGGATAGGGAGGAGAGGGAGGGTGCCTTTAAGAGTCTGGGCCCAGGGGCCCATTATCTCATAATGCATCTATGAACCAACTGGATTCCACAATCTTTTTTCTATTCGTGGGGATGGGAGTGAGGGGCCCCACACTAGGTCTTGAAACGGGCCCCCAGGTCACTAATGCTGCCTGCCGCTGTATATTTAAACAGTACACACAATGTCTAACCTTCAGACAACCCAGAGAGACTAAAGGTTTAAAGAGAAGTGCAGTTGTGGTTTGTCAGTGTTGCAATGCTAGAAGAAAGAAGAACAAGGCGTAGGCCAAACCGAAAATAATACGGTCAAAATTTAACTTCCTTAATCAATCATTTTGATTGCAACATTGAAATAACAATAACATGTCCATATAAGGGCATGGTGCCACTCTGGAGGGCTTTGGCCACGGTCACATTTTCCTCCATAAAAACGTAACTTTCTTCAGACTAAATTCACTCGGACAGCAACTTGCACTCGGAGGAACTCGAGAATTTTTCTGTTGTTCAGACTCAACAGTGAGAATCAACCATGAAGGTGAGCACTCTGTTTGACTGTTTGTTATTGTGACTGTTTCAGTGAGAGCTGCTGGACTGTGTATTAAATATGATATAACTGGAGATGCACATTAACTGTGTCTGTGGCTGATTGGACATCATCTACAGCCAGTATGGTGAAACACAGACATACGGAGCTCAATTATGCTGAAAGAGGATTATTATGAATTATCTTAAAACTAAACTAATAGATCTGAGAATGAGTTGAATTGTTGTAGACTTTAAGCAGTGAGTTATTAACCCATTGATGACTATTGCAATCTAGGATGCATGTACTTAATGCCTGAGGGTTTTCTGAAAAAATAGTACGAATTGTCAAGTCTACCAAAACCTTAATATCTAAGCCTGTGTAGCACATAGAAACATTAAATAAAATACATTTAAAAGTTAAGGTTCACAGGTTTAATTTAAACATGCTCCTTTAGCGCTTACAAACCAACACATTTTTCTAAAAATCGTCAAAAGTAGATGGGGGAGAAAAAAAAAGAATAAATAATATAAAATATTTAAAAATAATGTGCTAAACGAGGTTATAATCCTGCTTCCTTTTAGCATGGATAGTAGTGACTGAGTGTGCAGTGGAGGGATAAAGATAGACAGATATAGGAAGGAGAAGATAGCTTTATTTCATTATTTAGTTCAGTTATCACTGGCACCATAAATCTGACTTCCCAGTACAACTGGAACGCAGACTGACTCTTGCTGTCCGGAGCCGATCAGCTGGTCCAAACAGCTGTATATCACGGAGATGAAAACGAAACTGAAACTTAACTATTGCCTGGCTGGGCTGAATTTGAGTTGGAGCAGCAAAATATAGCCTAAATTCATAAATATTGTTAATAAATAGATGCAATTTGTTGTGTGATTTTCGTCAGTAGTCTATAGTAGACCTTGATTCTGCGCATCAAACGTCACTAACTGTTCTGTAATACAGTATCGCCGACACAGCTGGCGTATTTTTTTATTTATTTTTTATTTTTTATCATTATTATTTTTTTTATTAACGTGATTTTCGGCAAACCACACACCTTTTGGGTGGTCACGTAGTCTTAAAAAATCAACAAAACCCACCTCATACACGTATTTGAACCAATGACGGTGCATTCTATGCTGTGCACGCCATGAAAATTAGATAAAGTAACAATGCTGCGTTACGCAGCATCAGGCAGGAGAGACAATGTGGCATCGCGCAGCAGCCGCCATCAATGGGTTAAAGGGTTGGTGTCATTCTAAATATATATATTTATAGTCCTGCATTTTATTATATATATATATATATGTTATACTATAGTTTATATATCCACCACAACAAAATGTACTTTAATGAAAAGTTGTGACTTGCAGGTAAAATAACCATCTTAAGTTTTTTTATTTTTTTTTCAAATGCTGAATTTTGACATGGCAATCTTACATCAACCCATTGCATTTCATTGACTTTACTTCAGAATGAGGCCGGTTTAACTGCTATAACGTACATCCCTATATCTATTCAATGTGCTATTGCAATATTTTTTTTAAATTGAGCGGTGCATGTGAAAAAAAGGAAGTAAGAAAAAGCATACAGAAAAATGTGTAAAAAGTAAATGTGAAGACATGCTTTCCCTTTCAACTTCTAACATCACAATACCGGGGCATTCCGGTGGTGTAGTGGATAGAGCGTGTACCATATTGGCTCCGGCCTTCGTTGCAGTGGTCGCGGGTTCAAATCCGACCCGTGGACCTTTACTGCAGGTCACCCCCCCCCCCCCCCCCCTCTCTCTCTCTCTCTCTCTCTCTCTCTCTCTCTCTCCCCATTTCAACTATGTAGGGGAAGGTGGGGTGATTTGTGCATTTTGGAAGTTGCAAAACCCCTTGTTTCTAGAAAACCGTGGAAGAAATTGGAAATGTGACCACATATTTAAGAAGAGCCATCCATTTGACTCATCCTGTAAAGAAGGGAGACACAAGGAATAAGATATAAGCACATTTAAGCTCAAAAAACTGTGTTTTGCCTTTCAAAGTAAAATTTCCATGATCAAGGTTTTTTGATTATTGTGTCTGAACAATTATAGACACGTTTGAAAACATTTGACACATGTTTTAGTGCTTTGGTATGCTACACTTTGAGTCTATATAGTTAGCACAATGTCAACCCTAAATTGCTGCATCATGCCTATTATCCAAAATTCTGGGGATGGGGTGATTTGTGCGCAAGGGCCTGGGTGAGTTATAAGTAAGTAAGTAAGTAAAATGTATTTATAAAAGCACATTTATGACAGTTTGCACTGTCCAAAGTGCTGTACATAGTGCATTCAGTAGGTAAACAATGAAGGTAAAATAACAATAACCAAAATAAAAGACGTAAAGCCCATACATCCACATAAACACAGATAGTAGTGCAGAGGTAAGTAAGTAGTGCAGAGGTTAATGGGGAGGAAACACCAGGGTGTACATATGGGTTTTGAGCCTTGATTTAAAGGCAGAAATGTAGGGGGAATCACATTTGTCAGGTGGCAGTTGGTTCCACAAGCACGGAGCAACTAGTGCAAAGTACATTTCTGAGAGTTGTGCCAGTGGCATGGCTGTATACGCTGGTCACCAAAAGAAAGTGATAGTCTACAGTAGCTCAGGAGAGAGTGACATCTCAATTCCACTTAACGACACCACTGATGAGAGTTCAGATGGCCAGAAAGATGATGATGGTGACTTTGTCATTGTGACACAATGACGCACAAATCACCCCACTACGTGGGGTGATTTGTGCGACAAGACAACTTTTTTTCCGAAAGCTATATTTCTTAAACAGTTTATTCCAGATCCAAAGTTTTTATTGCCAGGGATGCACAACATCCTGAAATATATGTACATATTTGAGTTGGAGACATAACTGCCAAGGCCTCACTTTAAAATCACTTTGAGTAAAAAGTTGCACAAATCACCCCACCTTCCCCTACTGTCTAATAAAGCTAACATCACATCATTAACATCACAATACCGTTTATTGATCTGTGTGCAGGTGTCCGTTCTGTGTTTCATGGCTGTGATGTCGGCCTGTCTGTCTACTGGAGACAGTATGGAAGCAGTAGACAATGTGGATAATGCAGTGGACCGCTGGGATGCCACGCAGAAGGCAAGACTTACAACAACTGTAAACTTCTTTTTGACCAGGTGAGGACATTGGTTTTTAGTTGTTAAGAATACAAAAAAGTCCAAGATTCCTTGATTTAAAAAAGAAAACAGAAGTGAACTGAACTCTAGAACTGAATGTGATTACAGTTCTAGAGACCCTCAAATCAACCACAATAATTCATTCAAGTTTACCATCATTGAAATTTGCATCATAAGAAATAACATTATTTGGGATATTGAATATGTAACAGAAAAAGTCTTTAAGTATGAGATTGATGTTAAATGGGAAAATGTAGGGTTAGACAGTGAGACCATAAAACACTCTTTCTGCCTTTTCTCAGGCTAGGATGAACCGATTTCTAACATGTTTGCACATTTATACTACATAGGATCTCACAGTTCAGTACACCTTCATATTTCCACCAGTGAAGTAGGTCTTTAATGTCTTTCTGTGCCTCTTCTCTTTGGCAGCATCGGCGTTGACCCGAGTGGCGGAACAACAGCCAATCAGTTCAGTTTCGTTTCAACCATCCCCGAGAACCAGAACCTGAACAACCTTGGGCAGTTCTTTGAGGCGGACCACCTTGGTACATTAATGAAAACCATATTCAAGCCCCAGTCAACCAGACTGTACACAGGAACCCACTTGGTTGCAGCTGCACCTTATCAGAATGTGCATGCAGAGAGACGTGTGCTCAAGAACATGGCTGGTTTGGCTAAGATTGCGACTGATACATTGGTTTTCTATTCTTACTTTTCTCCATGTGAACAGTGTACCACCCATGCTGAACGTAACATCTTAGATCTATTTGTGAGTGCAGGTATTACCGACTGGACCCAGCGTGCCCTTGTGTTCACTAGAGTATATGATAAAACAGCTAAAGGTGTCGTGGTGCCAGTGACTGTAATAACCAATGCTTTGAATCAGCTCGGAAATTCTGTGTTTGGCCACGAGAATATTTTCCGCTGTCACGGACCAACAGGGGCGGTGCAATGCATCAGGTGCTTCGACAACAACAGAGTAGTTCAGAATCAATGTGTTGCAAACTAATCGGTTTGTCAAGGTCTACATGCCTAAATGCATCGAGTTGCTGCCATGTGATTGGCTGATTAGCTACTTGTTTTAATAAGCAATTGAACAGGTGAACCCAATAAAGTGGCCGATGAGAGTATATTGCATTTGTAAAGCCAGAGTCGAAAAATGGCCACTAAGGCTTCCGTAGTATTTCTTACTCACAAATGACTCAAAATCGATAATGATCTTTAGTTATTTTCTTTTAACTTGTAAAGGAATGCAGTTGGTTTTAAATGTTATTAAAAGTTATAATAAGAAATGTCTCTAAATGTTTAAAAGTCTTAAATTTGATTTGTAAAACCCTGATAGAGGAAACAAAGTATTTCCCAACATTTGATAATAGTGTAAATGATCTAAAATGCCCCAAAACATATCACACAATGGGTTAATAAGCCCCTGGTAAAAAAGGTTAACATCCTACCCTGCTACATAATGCATTGAATATTGTGTTAAATCATAGTTTTCCAAATTAAAGCGAAAATATTTGAGAGATCGCCAAAATAAAATGAGATTTGGTGGATACTTCATCAAACTAATATAATGTGGATGTATGTTATTAACTCATGTCATGTAACTGATGGAATCGGACTGTTTCACAATGCCACTGTAAAACCTTGTGATTTGTTGTTCTTTCTGATTAAAGCTTGGCTCTGCAATCTCACACTGATCTGTCTGTGTCTGTGTGTGTGTCTGTCTGTCTGTCAGTCAATCCGGGACCCCTGCATTACAATATTGTAATTTTGTGAAACTATACAAATTCCACCTATTTTACAAACAGCACTACTTTATATTTTAGTCCACTGTATAAGACAGATGCAGAGGTGAAATTTCAACCAACCAAATTTACTCTATTACTTTCTTAGTAAGTTTGAGGTACAACAAATTACATATTAGGGGAGAACGGGGTTAGTTGTCACACGGGTTTGTTGTCACATTCATTATATCTCGCCACCAGAAGGCGCTGTCTCTGAAATGTTGGTACGGAAATGTCCAGAATTGGGATCAGAGGTCACCTACAGAGTCCTCTTTCAGTGGTGCTACCAACCCCGTTCTCCCCTAATAGAAACATTAATGAACATTTTTTAATATAAATAGAAATGCGTGATGATATCTATAAGTTAACATGTTTACCCTATTCCCCTGTGTCTCGCCTTAAAATAACTTTCTATCATAATGACAGTCTTGAACATGAAAAAAAATATGAAAGCATTTCTTGGGCTCTTTTTGGGGATTTTTCTGAGCTCCTGCGCCAGTGTCTGGGGGGGGGGGGGGGGGGGAGGAGGGGGGGGGTCGAGAGTTTTGTGGAGCTGAAAGGGCTTTATCAACTTTCTGTCAAATAATTTTTTTTTGGCGATTTACTTGACTGTAACCGTCATTAATTCCATATGAAAAAAGTTACGCTCTATAGCTTTACAATGCTATTCAAATAAAAGACGTGATATTATAAGGACATTCTTAAACATAGAAAAATAATTATTCTTAACACCTTTAGAAGTGGTCTATGGACACACACACGCACACCTGACATTCTTAAACAAAGAAAAAGAATGATAGAGTCCAGACGTATTGGTGTGTTTTGTTTTTATTGGTGATAACTGGTTTGTCAGGACAGCTACTGTGTGTGATCTACCAACACGCGGAAGAGGCCAGGCTGTGGTCATTAAACAGGTTTTACTGAAAAAACCTTTAGAAGTGGCCTATTGACACATACATTCTCACACACATTCACAATTATACACACAACCGTACACACCCACACTCTCTTTCATTCACACACACACACACACACACACACACACACACACACACACACACACACACACACACACACACACACACACACACACAAGTTGCAGCTGGGACGGTGGACGGTTGACGGGTTACAGTTGAAGATTAATAAGAATGGAGGGCTTTTTTAACATTATTATTTTAATTTTAATTATAATTATAGTTTATGTAGTAGCTGCGTGTGGCCACCGGGTGGAGCCAGAGCCAGTCACTGGGACAGGAACTCCATGGCAGTGTCTCTCTCCTCCACCAGCTCGGCTGCAGTGGCGTCCATCTTGGCTCTGGAGAAGTCGTTGATGGGAAGACCGTCCACCATCTTCCAGCTCTTGTTCTGTTGAAAAATATACAATAAAAAAGGTTGAAATCCAATCGAAAGGTATAGAATTAATGTGTGTGTGTTGGTGTGCGTGTAGGTGTGGGTGCGTGTGTGTGTAGGTAGGGGTGTGTGTGTGTGTGTAGGTAAGGGTCTGTGTGTGTGTGTGTGTGAGTGTGTCTGTATCTTCAAGCTCTTGTTCTCTTAAAGGCCTACTTCACCGGTTTGAATATGAAGGTGTATTGAATTCTGAGATCCTATGTAGTATAAATGTGCGAAAAAAATTAAAATCGGTTCATCCTAGCCTGAGAAAAGGCAGGAAGAGTGTTTTTTTAACCCTATATTTCTCTTTCTCGTGACATCACAGAAAGAGAAATATAGGGTTAAAAAAAACTTACTTTGTAAATATTACTGTGACATGAACCGATTTAATTTTTTTTTGCACATTTATACTACATAGGATCTCAGAATTCAATACACCTTCATATTCAAACCGGTGAAGTAGGCCTTTAAGGCAAGGCAAGTTTTTTTCTAAAGCACAATTCACATTCACATACATGAGGCCATTCAAAAGTGCTTTGAAAAGGGGCATGGAATAGAAACACACACACACACACACACACACACACACACACACACACACACACACACACACACACACACACACACACCAAGATAAGACATAAGAAATATGTAGGGGGAAGTCAAAGGGAAAAGGGTTGAATTCGTGTGTGTGTGTGGGTGTGTGTCAGTGTGTAGGGGTGTTTGTGTGTTCCTGTGTGTGTGTGTGTGTGTGTCAGTGTGTAGGGGTGTTCGTGTGTTCCTGTGTGTGTGTGTGTGTGTGTCAGTGTGTAGGGGTGTTCGTGTGTTCCTGTGTGTGTGTGTGTGTGTCAGTGTGTAGGGATGTTCGTGTGTTCCTGTGTGTGCGATCAGTCTAAACATGATGACCGCAGCAGTGAGGGGAAAATTACTGTTTGATATTTCAACAACATTTATCAGACAAACCGGTTTAACAACACAGACACGCACACACATATAAACTGTACAGACACGCACACACGCACACACACACCTTGAGCTGGATGGGGAAGGAGTAGATGAGGTCTTCAGGGATCCCGTAGGAGTTTCCTTTAGCGAAGACACCCATGGAGATGAATTCTCCCTGTGGACATGAAACACAATACATTCAGTTTCAATACACAACACAAATATATATTAAAGGCCTACTTCACCAGTTTGAATATGAAGGTGTATTGAATTCTGAGATCCTATGTAGTATAAATGTATAAATGTCTCGTGACATCACAGAAAGAGAAATATAGGGTTAAAAAAAAAACTTACTTTGTAAATATTACTGTGACGTCTTTAACTGTGACATCACAGTAATATTTACAAAGTACGTTTTTTTTAACCCTATATTTCTCTTTCTGTGAAGTCACGAGAAAGAGAAATATAGGGTTAAAAAAAAAACACTCTTTCTGCCTTTTCTCAGGCTAGGATGAACCGATTTTTTTTTTTTTTGCACATTTATACTACATAGGATCTCAGAATTCAATGCACCTTCATATTCAAACCGGTGAAGTAGGCCTTTAATTAAATCCCAGTGTGTATACAAAGCCTAGGCTCTGTAAACTTGTATGCAAACAAAGGGGGCCATTTATTCAACTTTGATGAAATTATTAATTAAAGTTGTCTGAATGTGTAATTATACGAGCATGTATGTGTATCTGTGTGTGTGTGTGCAAGTGTATGTGCGTGTGTGTGCGTGCGTGTGAGTGTATGTGAGTGTATGTTTGTCTGTGTGTGTGTGTGAGAGAGTGTATGTGTTTGTATATCTATGTATGAATGTGTATCTGTGTGTGTATGTGTTTATGTGAGTTTACTGAGTGTGTGTGTGTGTGTCTGTGTATGAAAATGTGTGTGTTTATGTTTATCTGTGTGTGTAATGTCTGTCTATGTGAGTGTGAATGTTTATGTGACTGTGTGAGTATGTTTATGTGTATCTGTATCTGTGTATCTATATTTGTATGTTTATATGTGTGTGTGTGTGTGTGTGTGTGTGTATCTGTAGATTTATGTGTGTATTTAAGTGTATGCAAGTGTGTGTGTGTGTGTGATTCTGACAGCCTCCTGAGTAGGTGTATGTGTATATGTGTGTGAGTGTTTATGTGTGTGTGTGTATAAATGAGTATGTGTGTGTGTGTGTGTGTATAAATGAGTGTGTTTGTGTGTGTGTGTATGTGTGTATGTGTGTATAAATGAGTGTGTGTGTGTGTATAAATGAGTGTGTGTGTGTATGTGTGTGTGTGTGTGTGTATAAATGAGTGTGTGTGTGTGTGTGTGTATAAATGAGTGTGAGTGTGTGTGTGTGTATGTGTGTATGTGTGTATAAATGAGTGTGTGTGTGTGTATAAATGAGTGTGTGTGTATAAATGAGTGTGTGTGTGTGTGTGTGTGTGCCTCTAACCTCCTTGGTTCCAAACCAGATGTCTCTCATGTGGTCACAGATGGCCTTGGCAGCCGACATGGCGCTGGACAGCTTACGAGCTTTGATGACGGCCGCTCCACGCAGCTGCACTGTCTGTTACACACACACACACACACACACACACAGACAGACAGACACATGAGAGGGAGTTAAGTTAGTTAGCTGAAAGTTCTACAATGCAACCCCTCCCTTTTGAATAGGGCGACTGTGGCTCAGCTGGTAGAGCCGGTCGGCTGATGATCAAAGGGTTGGTGGTTCGATCCCCGCCTTGCCACTTGTGTCATAGTTGTTGTGTCCTTGGGCAAGACACTTCATCCACCTTGCCTCGTGTGAATGTTGAATGAGTGTGTGAATGGTAACGTGTAAATGGGAACAGGTCTCCCTTGCAAAAGAGTCTTCGGACTCAATGGGATTTACCTGTATAAATAAAGGTTAAAAAAAATAAATAAAAAAAAAAAAAATAACAGAAGCTACAGTGGCCTTAGTTCAGCAAAACGTTTGTCAATTCTGTTCTACTGTAGAAACATGGCAGTGCAAAACGGCGGCCTCGATGGTGCCAAGCCTTATGCAGCCTAAATGTAAGAGGCTCATTCTAAAAGAAATTAAAGAAAAAATACTTTTATTTTCAAGCAATTATACATTATTTAAAACCTCCTTACTAATCTATACCAAGTCTGTTGTGAAAAATGGCAATAAATTCTACACACTGCAGCTTTAAAGGTGCAGTGTGTAATATGACATCATCAAGAAAGTTCTACAAAGTTCTAGAATGCAACGCTCCCTGGGTAACCCCAACCCTTTAGAATAATAACAGAAGCTACAGTGGCCTTCAAGGACAAGAACAATTCTACATTTTAAACAATGCACCTGATGACATTCCAACTATGACACTTTCAAGATGGCGGCACTAGGCCTTGGTCCAAAATATGCAGAAATATGGACATATATGAGACCCTTTCTAAGGGAAAAAATAATAATTAAAAAAAAATGTTCAGCTATTATGCACTAAATTAAATGTACTTATGGATATTATAATTACTTTCTACAAAATCTGCTAGGAAATAAAACCCAAAATTCTACACACCGCAGGTTTAAGTTCCCAGAGGGGGTCCTTATCTTACAATTATTGTGTGAGAGTGAGTGAGAGAGTGAGAGAGAGAGAGTGAGAGTGAGAGTGAGAGAGAGAGTGAGAGAGAGAGTGAGAGAGAGAGAGAGAGAGAGAGAGAGAGAGAGAGTGAGAGAGAGTGAGAGTGAGAGTGAGAGTGAGAGTGAGAGAGAGAGAGAGAGAGAGAGAGACTCACAGAGATGAAGTCTCCTCTCAGCCAGGCTTCATCCTTCACAGCATCGTAGGCTGGAGTCTCGTTGCCATGGAGAGTCACCTGGAAGAGAATAGGATAAACTTTATTGACAACGTAAGGGAAGTACAATAACACACACACACACACACACACACACACACACACACACACACACACACACACACACACAAAGAAAAAAATATCATTAAATATATAGAAAATAGAGCATTTAAAAAGGTTCACTATGTAACTTTGTTGTGGTGTGTTAGAGAAGTAAACATTTAGTAAACTAACTGCAGGCTGTGTGAATGTAAACAAATCCCCCTCCTCTGAAACTACACACTGACCCTTTAAAACAGGAGTCATAAAATATGCTAGCTAGTTTGTGTACCTTTAATATCAATACATAAATAAAAAAACAGAGCATTTACACAGCGGTTCTAAATTGTGCTAGAGAAAGGGAGAGAAAGAGAGAGACACAGAGAGACAGATGGAGAGATAGATAGATACAGAGAGTGAGACAGAGCAAGAGAAACAGGGACAGAGAGAGAGCGACAGACAGATGGATAGATAGAAAAAGATAAGAGAGAGAGAAAGAGAGACAGAGACAGACAGACAGACAGACAACTTGATGCTAGCTAGATTGTATACCTTGAAGATAGATAGATAGATAGATAGATAGATAGATAGATAGATAGATAGATAGATAGATAGATAGATAGACAGACAGACAGCTTGATGCTAGCTAGATTGTGTACCTTGAAGATAGATAGATAGATAGATAGATAGATAGATAGATAGATAGATAGATAGATAGATAGATAGATAGATAGATAGATAGATAGATAGATAGATAGATAGATGCTAGCTTGCTTACCTTGGCATGGTGGACATCAGGGTACTGGGTGGAGGAGTGGTTTCCCCAGATGATGACATTCTTCACTTTATCAGCAGAAACTCCGCAGCGCATCGCCACCTAGAGGCCAGAGACACACACAGCAGACAGACAGGCAGACAGACAGACAGACAGATAGAGGGGTTAGTCAGATATATACACACCGACACAACACTCCCTACGAGTTCATCTACGTTTTGATGTATGAATGAGGCATGTGGAGTGGAATGTGTGCGTGTGGCAGCAAGTTGAATTTTTTTTTTTTCTCACAGTCATTTTTCAAACACATCAAGATGTAAATACGTAAAACTTAGGTTACTAAAGTATGTGTGTGTGTGTGAGTGAGTGAGTATTTGTGTGTATTTGTGTCTGCATAAGTGTGTGTGCATGCATTAGTGTGAGCGAGGGTGTGTGTGTGTGTGTTTCAGTGTCTATACAGTATGTGTGTGTTTATGTCTGTCTGTATGTGTGTGTGTCTGTGTGTTTCAGTGTGAGTTTGTGTGTGTGCATAAGTGTGAGCAAGGGTGTATATGTGTCTATCTGTCTATATATGTGTGTGTGTCTATCTGTCTATATATGTGTGTGTGTGTCTGTCTGTCATTTTGTCTCAGTGTGTCTGTCTGTCTGTACCTGGGAGCTGGCTCTGTATATGTGTCTGTCTCAGTGTGTATATGTGTCTGTCTGTCCGTAGGTCCGTCTCAGTGTCTGTCTGTCTGTCTGTCGTCTGTCTGTCTGTCTCTGTGCTGCCTGCCTGTCTGTCTGTCTGTCTGTCTTTCTGCCTGTCTCTCTCTCTGTCTGTCTGTCTGTCTGTCTTACCTGGGAGCTGGCTCTGTTGTGGTCGAGACGGGTCAGACAGGAGAAGTTCTCTTTGGGGATGGAGGGCGCAGACTTGGAGGCGATCAGACAGTTGGTGTTTGCCGGGTTTCCAACAACAAGGACCTGGAAATAGACAAGTCATATTAAAACATTAGTCTGTCTTTCTGTCTGTCTGTCTGTCTGTCTGTCTGTCTGTCTGTCTATAATAGACAAGAAACACTTTACTTCTGATATTTTCATCTTTTAAAAGGAATACTTCACCCATAAGGAACCGGTGTTCTATCATTATAAAATCACTATTATAATATAATGAAAGAGGTTTTTCTTCCCTCAGTCTTCCCTTGGCCCAGCTGTCCTGTTAATCCTAACCCTACATTTTACTAGTGTGATGTCACACATGGGAAAATGTAGGGTTAGACAGTGAGACCATAAAACACTCTTTCTGCCTTTTCTCAGGCTAGGATGAACCGATTTCAAAAAAAATTGCACATTTATACTACATAGGATCTCAGAGTTCAACACACCTTCATATTTCCAAGAGTGAATTAGGTCTTTAACATGAGAAAATACATATTTCCAAACTATCAAATGATCTCAGCATTTTACTTGAAACCCAAGACTCATAATACCTTTTATTTATTATATCGCAAATCGCAATATAGTCCACTATAATTGCAATCGGGACAATTTCACCTAATTGCGCGGCACTATTTTTTATTTTAAGGGCGTATAAATACAGTCTTCCTTCAGGCAGGTGTGAATACAGCAATCGCACTCGGGGGCGGACCAAACAAGCGCTCCGAGACCCAGCTGGTAGTCTCTGCTGCAGTTTGTTTGTGGTGTGAATTTGGCCGGACTCGATCTGACCGAATTGCAGGAAGCACTGTGCATTTTCCTTATTTTATTTTCAAATAAATCGCCGTCAGCCTCACATAATGGGAAAGTGTTGTTGTCGCCATTGTTAGGAAGATTAGTTGTGGTTTGACCGGGAGCCCTGAGCGAATATATTACATTTGAGAGAGAGGACGTGTAAAAACTGTCTGTCCAATGAATGAATGACCTTAGCTCACGTCTGGTTTTGCTTCGTAATGCTGGTTCACTTGCAAAAGGGGCAATATGAAAGTGGACCACACCAAACAAAAAAAAAAAGTCTATTTGGTCCGGACCAAAGCAAGTGAACTAGTGGACTTTCCCAGTGTGAATACCCCTAAAATCACAGTTTGCATGCGAATCCAAACATTTTTATCCCTAAATCTTGACTAGTATCCTTATATTTTGCAGCCTAGATGTGTATTTCTGAACGGGCGATCATAGCTAGTGGTGTAACAGGAGTTAAAGTCCTGACAGGGGTCAATACTAGACCAGTCCTGACAGGGGTCAATACTAGACCTTATCTTTGCTACACTTGTTGAAATGGGACTTTTGAGTCCAACTCTTTCGTCACACTGACACAGGGCTCCACAGGACTTTAGCTGATTAGGAGTGTGTGTGTGTGTGTGTGTGAGCGTGTGTGTGTGAGTGTGTGTGTGAGCGTGTGTGTGTGTGTGAGCGTGTGTGTGCGCGTGTATGTGAGAGAGAGAGTGAGTGAGTGAGTGAGTGAGTGTGTGCGTGAGCGTGTTTGAGTGTGTATGTGAGAGAGTGAGTGAGTGAGTGAGTGAGAGTGTGTGTGTGAGCGTGTGTGAGTGTGTATGTGAGAGAGTGAGTGAGTGAGTGAGTGCGTGTGTGTGTGTGTGAGCGTGCGCGCGTGTGTGAGTGTGTGAGCGTGTGCGTGCGTGCATGCGCGTGTGTGTGAGAGTGAGTGAGTGAGTGAGTGTGTGTGAGAGTGCGTGAGTGTGTGCGCGCTCTGTGGACTTTCTACACATTATAGTCACACCACGATCGAATGGAAACACAACTCAGAGACGCTTGATAAGCACTTTCAGGTCCTTGAATGTATCGGCTGCACTGAACTGGATTCTTTTAAAGTCTATGTGTTGGGGGTTAAGGTTAGGGTTACTACAGCTGAAATTAGGATAGATAGATAGATAGATAGATAGATAGATAGATAGATAGATAGATAGATAGATAGATAGATAGATAGATAGATAGATAGATAGATAGATAGATAGATAGATAGATAGATAGATAGATAGATAGATAGATAGATAGATAGATAGATAGATAGATAGATAGATAGATAGATAGATAGATAGATAGATAGATAGATAGATAGATAGATAGATAGATAGATAGATAGATAGATAGATAGATAGATAGATAGATAGATAGATAGATAGATAGATAGATAGATAGATAGATAGATAGATAGATAGATAGATAGATAGATAGATAGATAGATAGATAGATAGATAGATAGATAGATAGATAGATAGATAGATAGATAGATAGATAGATAGATAGATAGATAGATAGATAGATAGATAGATAGATAGATAGATAGATAGATAGATAGATAGATAGATAGATAGATAGATAGATAGATAGATAGATAGATAGATAGATAGATAGATAGATAGATAGATAGATAGATAGATAGATAGATAGATAGATAGATAGATAGATAGATAGATAGATAGATAGATAGATAGATAGATAGATAGATAGATAGATAGATAGATAGATAGATAGATAGATAGATAGATAGATAGATAGATAGATAGATAGATAGATAGATAGATAGATAGATAGATAGATAGATAGATAGATAGATAGATAGACACAGACAGACAGACAGACAGGTAGGTAGGTAGATAGGTAGGTAGGTAGGTAGGTAGATAGATAGATAGATAGATAGATAGATAGATAGATAGATAGATAGATAGATAGATAGATAGATAGATAGATCATAATAAAAAGATAATTAAAAAAAAACAATAATATATATATTTTTAAACCCCCCCCCAAAAAATCAATGAAAAATAATAATAATAATAATAATAATAATAAATAATAATAAATAAATAATAAAAAGGTGTCCTTAATAAATAAATAAAAATATTACAAAAATAAAGAATTTAAAAATTAAAAATGTAATATACGTCCTGTGAGTGTCTTTGGAAATCATTATAAAAAAAGAGTAGTATATATATAAGAAAAATCTAAAAAAAAACAACTACCTAGAAAATCACAATAAAAGAGAGAATAGAAAATAAATAAATAATAATAATAATAATAATAATAATAATAATAATAATAATAATAATAATAAATAAAAAAATACCTCGAAAAGCATAATAAAAGAGAGAATAGAAAAATAATAATAATAATAATAATAATAACAATAATAAATAAAAAAATACCTCGAAAAGCATAATAAAAGAGAGAATAATAATAATAATAATAATAATAATAATAATAATAATAAATAAAAAAATACCTCGAAAAGCATAATAAAAGAGAGAATAGAAAAATAATAATAATAATAATAATAATAACAATAATAAATAAAAAAATACCTCGAAAAGCATAATAAAAGAGAGAATAATAATAATAATAATAATAATAATAATAATAATAATAAATAAAAAAATACCTCGAAAAGCATAATAAAAGAGAGAATAGAAAAATAATAATAATAATAATAATAATAACAATAATAAATAAAAAAATACCTCGAAAAGCATAATAAAAGAGAGAATAATAATAATAATAATAATAATAATAATAATAATAATAAATAAAAAAATACCTCGAAAAGCATAATAAAATGTTTTAAAGTCAACCTCCAGCTAGCCCCCACCTTGACGGTCTTCTTGGCGTACTTGTCCAGCGCGGCTCCCTGAGTTTTAAAGATGGCGACGTTCGCCTTGAGCAGGTCCTTCCTCTCCATGCCCTCCTTACGGGGCATCGACCCCACCAAGATGGCCGCATCGATGTCCTTAAAGCCCACCTCCACCTTATCAGTGGGGATCACCTCTGTAACAGACAGACAGACAGACAGACAGACAGACACACAGACAGACAGACAGACAAGAGGGAGTTAAGTTAGTCAATTTGGGTAATTTACACAAGGCACATTGAAATTAGACTTTTCTCAGCTGCACTGTGACACGCACACACACACTCGCATTCACGCACACACACACACACACTGGAGTTAAATTAGTCAATTGCGTCACCTCTGTAAGGGAGAGAAAGGCAGTTTTAGTTATTTAATCTAATCTAATCATCGAATGAGCCTTCTCCCAAGACCAATGATGAAATCAAAGTTTGATAATCAAGACAGGGAGAGGACTGGACAGAACAACTCCAACTCCCGTGATTTCAGTCCGACATTGGAAATTCACCTGCGACTGTCAAATCGCGTGTTAAGTTGTGTAGTGTAAACCCGGCATGAGTTGCATTTTTTCTATTAAAAAAGTGCTAAACAAATAAAATGTATCGTTAATAATATAGCAACTGTGTTGCTTAAAGGGACAGTGTGTAACATTTTAAGTAATTTATCAGCTAAAATCAATATCCTCATTCATAAATATGTCCTCATTGGTGTAAAATCACCTCTGCCAATAATCTGAATTATCCTCCTGAGCGGAGAATTACAAATATTAATGTTACATTTTGTCCATTGAGCGGGCAAGTCTTATGGAAGCATCCATGTTTTTGGAATGTCATCAGGTGCATTGTTTAGAATTTAGAATTGTTCTTGTCCTTGAAGGCCACTGTAGCTTCTGTTATTATTCAAAGGGGTGGGGTTACCCAGGGAGCGTTGCATTCTAGAACTTTCTAGATGATGTCATATTACACAGTGCCCCTTTAATGTTTTTTCTACTTCTCAGAGCCAGAGACTCATTAACGGACTTATCCCGGAGCCTTTGAGGTGAGTTTATCTAATCTGCTGTGTGGATACCACAGGCTGAGGTTCACTGTGATACACTGATAAGATTGATGGAACAACAACAAGGGCCTTCTCTACACACATGCACACAGTGTATACACATACCCTGCGTCCCAATACCCGTACTTCCCTACTATTTAGTATGCCAGAAAAAGATTTAGGATGTGCCAAATACATGCACGTCAATTGTAGCATGCTGAAAATACATAAATGCCCCCACTAACTCCAATAGCATTTTAGGAGTATTCGTCTTTATTCTTGACATTTCTCGACATAATGAAAAAAAAACCTTCCTTATCTGATTTTTTTTTCTCTCCTGTCTGTGGCCCTAAAACTCTTCTGTACTTTAGTATGTAGTGTAGTAAAAAGACTAAAACTCTTCTGTACTTTAGTATGTAGTGTAGTAAAAAGACTAAAACTCTTCTGTACTTTAGTATGTAGTGTAGTAAAAAGACTAAAACTCTTCTGTACTTTAGTATGTAGTGTAGTAAAAAGACTAAAACTCTTCTGTACTTTAGTATGTAGTGTGGTAAAAAGACAAACTCTTCTGTACTTTAGTATGTAGTGTGGTAAAAAGACTAAAACTCTTCTGTACTTTAGTATGTAGTGTAGTAAAAAGACTAAAACTCTTCTGTACTTTAGTATGTAGTGTAGTAAAAAGACTAAAACTCTTCTGTACTTTAGTATGTAGTGTAGTAAAAAGACTAAAACTCTTCTGTACTTTAGTATGTAGTGTAGTAAAAAGACTAAAACTCTTCTGTACTTTAGTATGTAGTGTAGTAAAAAGACTAAAACTCTTCTGTACTTTAGTATGTAGTGTAGTAAAAAGACTAAAACTCTTCTGTACTTTAGTATGTAGTGTGGTAAAAAGACTAAAACTCTTCTGTACTTTAGTATGTAGTGTAGTAAAAAGACTAAAACTCTTCTGTACTTTAGTATGTAGTGTAGTAAAAAGACTAAAACTCTTCTGTACTTTAGTATGTAGTGTAGTAAAAAGACTAAAACTCTTCTGTACTTTAGGATGTAGTGTAGTAAAAAGAAAGAGTATGAGTACTTAATTAGCAGTGGAGCATTTTAACTGTTATATTCATGTTGGTGTCACATTTTTGTTTGTATGTGGTGTCTTAAAAACTGTGGGCAATGGAAGCCCTGCACCTTTAAAACTGCAAAACATATTAACCTAAAAAAAGGTAACAGCCTTCCTTTCTCTAAAAATATAGTTTTGTAGAGACAGAGATGAAATGTGTCAGAGAGGGGAATGACATGCAGAGAACGACGCGGGCTGGATTCTAACCCTGGTTCTGCTGTGAAGAGGACTGACAGACAGACAGACAGATAGAGAGGGGACTGACATGCAGAGAACGACCCGGGCTGGATTCTAACCTGGGTCTGCTGTGAAGAGGACTGAGCCTCTATGGAGGAGGGGGGGAGGGGAGGAGGGGGGGAGGGGGGATCTATCCACTACACCACGAGAGCCCTCAAATATATTCATTTTTTCTGATTTAAAATAAATAATCTTATTGAAACACTTTAAGACCAAACTCTTGTAGATTTAGTTAGATATCCGTAGAGTGCCAGGAGTATATGATGTTTTCATTAGTGTGTGTGTGTTATTAGACAGTATCTATCTATCCGTTATCTGTGTGGACTTGAGGTTGGGTTCACTGTCTATCTGTCTGTCTGTCTGTCTGTCTGTCTGTCTGTCTGTCTGTCTGTCTGTCTATCTGGGTTCACTGTCTATCTGTCTGTCTGTCTGTCTGTCTGTCTGTCTCTCTCGACAGGGGAGTATTGTAGTCCCTCCTATGATCTGATTGGCTACTGAAGGGGTTTGAAACAGCCAATGAGGAGGCTTTGTTTCAGACACTCCTTCCTCCTCCAGACAGGGGGGGGAGGAGGGAGGTGGGGGGGGGGGGGGAGAGGACTTATGAAGGACAACACACACACACACACACAATCTCACACACAAAAGCATATCCACACAGAACCACACACACACACAGAAAGAAAGAACTACACGCAAATCTAGCACACACACACACTCTCACAAAAGCACATCCACTCACGCACAATCTCCCAAAACCGCAAAAAGACACACACACAGAACTACACGCACACCTAACAAGCACACACTGTAACTCAGAAAAAAACAATACCTCACAAAAACACACAATCTCTCACATGCACACGCACACAAATGCAGCCCACACACACACACACGTACGTATGTGCTCCAGATGTAACCAGAGCAGCAAAGAAAACTCCATCAGTTCGACCTGACAGATGTTAGTTGAACATTTTGTTCTTAACACACACACACACAGAGACACACACAGAGACACACACAGAGAGACACACAGAGAGACACACAGAGAGACACACACACACACACACACACCTCTCAGCAGAGGGAGGGCACAGTCCTGCAGCTCCATCACGACTCCATCCAGCACCGGCAGCATGGGAGGAATGTCCAGGAGAATCAACACGATGGGCTGGAAGAAATAAAATAAAATAAAATATAATACATTTAATTAATTTGAAAAAATTACTGAAAAATACATCAAAATTAGAGAATAAACTTTTTTTTTTTTTAATTTTAAGATATTTTTTTTGGCATTTTTATGCTTTATTGAGACAGAGACAGACTTGAAATGGGGCAGAGAGGGGGGTGACATGCAGAGAACGACTGCGGGCTGGAATCGAACACGGGTCCGCTGCTGGCCGAGGCCCATGGGGGAACGCCCGACCAACTGAGCTAAGTTAAGGGCGCACCTGAGAATAAACCTATTCTAATTTACAGGCAAAAAGCAACCAAACTAAGATCAAAATACTATGAATTTCATAATGCAAAAGATGCTAGAGACTAAAAAAATACTTAACAGGTTTCAGAATGACATCATATATATAAAGCCTTCATGACCTTAAAGGAATACGTCACCCATACAGAACCGGTGTTCTATCATTATAAAATCACTATTATAATATAATGAATGAGGTTTTTCTTCCCTCAGTCTTCCCTTGGCCCAGCTGTCCTGTTAATCCTAACCCTACATTTTCCCATGTGTGATGTCACATATGGTAAAATGTAGGGTTAGACAGTGAGACCATAAAACACTCGTTCTGCCTTTTCTCAGGCTAGGATGAACCGATTTCTAAAATGTTTGCACATTTATACTACATAGGATCTCAGAGTTCAATACACCTTCATATTCCCACCGGTGAAGTCGGACTTTAAATTGCTGAAGACATTTTGCTGTTTTTCCGTATGGACGTTTTAAAACATGTATGAGAGTGTTACCTAACGGTCTAAACAAACCGTTTTAAATATTAAATCGGGACGTCTGACTGTAAATTACTGAGTTTGAGTAGTTTCAAATGACATTCCGACATGTTGAAAATGTGTAAAAAATATAATGTGTACGTCGTCCCACAGTAGAAGAAAAATCCTCCTTATATCTTTTGCACAATAACAAATAAATAGGGGCGACTGTCTCTCAGGTGGTAGAGCGGGTCGTGCGATGATCAAAGGCAAGGCAAGGCAAGGCAATTTTATTTATAGAGCACATTTCAGGCACAGGGCCACTCAAGGTGCTTCACAGGGTTAAAATCAAATAAAGAATACAAATACAAAAAAAAAAAAAAAAAAAAAAAAAAAAAAAAATGAACAAATTTAAAACATGGATAAAAATACAACATTTAAATAAAAGAATTAAAACATTTTACCAAAAAAAAAAAAAAAAAAAAAAAAAAAAAAAAAAAAAAAAATACAGGTTAAAAGGGAAACAAGAACGTTTTGAGACCCGATTTAAAAGAGCTGAGAGTCTCAGCGGACCTCAGACTCTCTGGCAGTCCATTCCAGACATTGGGCGCATAAACGCTGAATGCCGCCTCTCCCTGTTTAGTCCTAGCTCTGGGGACTTTTAAAAGACCTGTCCCAGACGACCTAAGGGCTCTGGGCGGCTCATAACGTATCAGCAGATCAGTAATGTATTTTGGCCCTAAACCATTTAAGGCTTTGTAGACCATCATCGATATTTTAAAATCAATTCTTTGCGTGACAGGAAGCCAGTGTAAAGACCTAAGAACTGGGGTAATGTGATCTACTTTTTTGGTCCTAGTGAGGACTCGAGCAGCAGCGTTCTGAATTAGCTGAAGCTGTCTGATTGATTTTTTAGGAAGGCCTGCAAAGACACTATTACAGTAGTCAAGTCTACTAAAAATAAATGCATGGACAAGTTTTTCTAAGTCCTGCTGAGATATTAGCCCTTTAATTCTCGATATATTTTTAAGGTGGTAGTAGGCTGACTTAGTAATTGATTTAATGTGTTTTTTGAAATTCAAGTCGGAATCTATCACTACTCCAAGATTTCTAGCTTGGTGTGTGCTTTCTAACATAACAGATTTAAGCTGTGCGCTGACTTTTGATTGTTCATCCCTGGCACCAAAGACAATTACTTCAGTTTTGTCGCTGTTTAATTGAAGAAAGTTTTGGCACATCCAGTCATTGATTTGTTCAATGCATTTACTTAGTGCTTGAATCGGACCATAGTCTCCTGGTGATATGGTTATGTAAATTTGTGTGTCGTCTGCATAATTATGGTAACATAATTTGTTTTTGTTCATAATCTGAGCTAGCGGTAGCATGTATATGTTAAACAGAAGAGGCCCAAGAATGGAACCTTGGGGGACCCCGCATGTAATATTTGTTCGCTCGGATGTGAAATTGCCTATTGACACATAGTAGTCTCTTTCCTTTAAGTATGATTCAAACCAGTTTAGCACAGTTCCAGAAAGTCCAACCCAGTTTGCAAGTCGATCTAGCAATATGCTGTGGTCAACTGTGTCGAACGCAGCACTGAGATCCAATAAAACTAATACAGAGCTTTTGCCACTGTCTGTGTTTAAGTGGATGTCATTGAGGACCTTAACCAGAGCAGTCTCAGTGCTGTGGTGTTGTCGAAAACCTGACTGAAAGACATCAAAGCAGTTATTCATTGCTAAGTAGTTATTTAGCTGATGATGAACAGCTTTTTCAATGATCTTGCTTAAAAATGGTAGGTTGGATATCGGCCTATAATTGTTCATGAGTGATGTATCTAGATTTTTCTTTTTTAGGAGTGGCTTGATGACAGCTGTTTTCAGGGCCTGTGGGAATACACCAGTGCGAAGGGACATATTGACAATTTCTAGGACATCTGAGGCCATACAGCTAAAAACAGTTTTAAAGAAGCCTGTGGGCAGAATGTCAAGGCAACAGGAGGAGGAGTTCAGGTGTTGTATAATGTCATCCAGGTTTTTCTTGTTTATCAGAAAAAACTCTGTCATGGCATCTGAATTTGTTTTAAATGGGTACAGAGATAAAACATATCTTGAACCTGGTATTGATGCAGTGACAGCTTGTCTTATTTTATGAATTTTCTCAGTAAAGAAGGAGGCAAATTCATTGCAGGCCCTCGTGGAAAGATGCTCAGACGCTACTGACACAGGAGGGTTTGTTAGCCTGTCAACAGCAGCAAACAGGGCATGTGCATTGTTGCTGTTTTTGGTGATGATGCATTTCTTAGTTCTAGATTAAACGTGCGTAGTTTCTCTTTGAAGATGTTATAGTGAACATTTAGATTTGTTTTTCGCCACCTGCGTTCTGCTTTACGGCACTCTCTTTTTTCAATTCTGACCTGAGGGGTATTTCTCCAGGGGGACCTTTTTTTACCAGAGATGATTTTCACCTTGGTGGGTGCAATAGCATCGATAACATTTGTAATTTTTGAGTTGAAGTTACATACAAGCTCATTAACTGAGATACAGGGGAGGAGCGGGGACAGAGAAAATGCCTGGATAAATTGTTCACTCGTGTTTTCAGTAATATACCGTTTTTTGATAACCTTTGTTTTTGCAGTTGTGTTCAAAGATATTGTACTCCCAAAAAACAAACATGAATGGTCGGAGAGACCCACATCAGACACTAAAAGGTTTGAAATGTCCAGGCCCTTTGAAATTAATAAGTCCAGGGTGTGACCTTTGTTATGTGTAGGCTGGTTTACGTGTTGGGAGAGTCCAAAATTTTCCAGTACATAGCATAGTTCTTTAGCACTTCTGTCCTCGGGTTTGTCCACATGTATATTAAAATCCCCAACAATCAATAAACAGTCAAACTCCATACAGATTACAGACAGTAGTCCAGTAAGGTCATCAAAAAAGTTTGCACAGTATTTAGGTGGCCTGTAGATATTAATAACAATAGCTTGAGAGGCTGAATTTAACTTGAGAGCCACATATTCAAATGAAACAAAGTTTCCATAAAACATCTTTTTGCATGTTAAAGATTCATTAAATAAAATAGCAACTCCACCACCTTTCCTATGAGCTCTGGCCTCACTCTCGAAAGTGTAGTTGGGGGGGGTTGACTCGATAAGAACAGCTGAGCTGTTGTCTGGGTCCAACCAAGTTTCAGTTAAAAACATAAAATCAAGATTGTGCTTGGTAATAAAATCATTAATTAAAAATGTTTTACCTGACAAAGATCTGATGTTTAACAAGGCCAGACTCAGTGTGTTTGAATGTGAAGCATTGTCAGCCCTATTTACTACAGCAGACTGTGGCTGAAGGGGAATGGATACCAAGTTTGACAGGTTTGCAGTATTAAAGTGACAAGTGTTTCTTGTACGTATTGTCGGGTTAGTCACATAAACAGCAACAGTATGGGGAGGTGAAGTAGCCAGTAATCTACATGGTGATGCCGGAGGTGGACAGTAGCTGGGGGAGCTAGTCACACAAACCGCAGTATGGGTCACTGGCGATGAAGGATTGAAACCCAGTCCATGTTTTCTGTCCTGCCTGGTGAGCTGCTGCCCGACAGAAGCGGTGAATGGCCCAACAGCGGGCGAGTCCCGATGACGTGGCAGAGGCAACCGGACGAATGGGAAGGAGATGCTGATGTTGTATCCTTTCCCCTCAGCCGTCTCAGTGGACAAGACGGATGGGATGAAGCCGGCAGCCTTAAAATCCACTCCGCGCAGGTTGTAATCCACTCCATGAAATCCATCCAGCCGGGACTGCGGGGATCTCGCGATGTTGTGTCCTTTGCCCTCAGCCGTCTCAGTGGACAAGACGGATGGGATGAAGCCGGCAGGCTGACCATAAATAAAGTTTCTCCCTGAGCCTCTGTGTATATATCGAGGTCTACGCAATAGTCCTAGCTGCTTTATGGTGGAAATACAGGGTGGGATGGAGCGGTTGTTGTACTTCAGCAGCTGTGAGGCGAAGTAGGTCAACATCGAACCAGCCAGAGTGATGTTAGCCTGTTAGCAGCTAGGTACGGACCCGAAGCAGTTGGAGAAGAGCTGAGAGGCAGTGTAGAAAAAGTGTCGAAAAATCCACGATGAGACTGTAGAGACAGCTTTGCAGGTTGCCCGGGGCATATTCCTCACCAGGATCACCGAAGAAAACGCCAGTAGTGACCAGGAAAATGTCACTACTACTACTTGTTTTTAGCCGTTGCTAGGGACGCCAAAATAGCAAGTGAGCTACACGGCTCCTCCACAACAACACCGGAACAACCAAAGACAGTCCACAAGCCTGCTTTTCGATGTTGGTGTAGCCCGCAGGGAACCAAGAAGAGACCAAAGGTCCACAAAAAATCACTTTTAAAATAAAATTGGCCAAAATTGGCCCAAAAATAGCTTGGAGAAGCGGCGAACAGACAGCGCCAGCGTCCTCTCCAGCTGATGTTTTTTTTTCCAAAAGGGTTGGAGGTTCGATCCCCGCCCTGCCACCTGTGTCATGGTTGTTGTGTCCTTGGGCAAGACACTTCACCCACCTTGCCTCGTGTGAATGTCGATAGTTAGCCTGCTGCTATCGGTGTATGAATTTGTGTGTGAATGGTAATGTGTAAATGGGAACAGGTCTCCCCTTGCAAAAGAGTCTTCGGTCTCAATGGGATTTACCTGTAGAAATAAAGGTTAAAAATAAAATAAAAAATAAATATATAAATATATATTAAACCAAACAAACTCCTGACTGTGCTCATTGTTTTCTTATATCTTTTTTGTGTTTCAAAGGATTATAATTAAAAAAAAAATAAATAATTGTATTCATTACATTCCCCCCCCCTCTTCAGCACATACTCATGCAGGTGTACAACAGGTTAAAGGCCCTCATGCCGTGTCCCTTATTTTGCATTTAAGGGCGTTGGTAACCCTAGTAACAACACATATGACGTCTCCAATACGTCAGCTGATCAGGGAGAATGGGGGCTCTGATGCATGTCTATGTATGGTGACTACATACAATGTTAATTTAAGATTCCTAGAAAAACTATTTTATTTTAATGTTGCAAAATATATATCCTACTCCTAAACGGGTTGCCATAAAAATATGCCTGGTCGTTTAAAGTTAATGTGAATGTTTAGTTTTTCGCTTCTTAAGATATTTTTTGGGCATTTTTATGCTTTTATTGACAGTGCAGAGACAGAGTTGAAATGGGGCAGAGAGGGGAGTGACATGCAGAGAACGACCGCGGGCTGGAATCGAACCCGGGTCCGCTGCTGGCCGAGGCCCATGGGGGGGGGGGGGGACGCCCTACCAACCGAGCTAAGGGCCCATGGGGGGGGGACGCCCTACCAACCGAGCTAAGGGCCCATGGGGGGGGACGCCCTACCAACCGAGCTAAGGGCCCATGGGCGGGGACGCCCTACCAACTGAGCTAAGGGCCCATGGGGGGGGACGCCCTACCAACCGAGCTAAGGGCCCATGGGGGGGGGGACGCCCTACCAACTGAGCTTAGGGCCCATGGGGGGGGACGCCCTACCAACTGAGCTAAGGGCCCATGGGGGGGGACGCCCTACCAACCGAGCTAAGGGCCCATGGGGGGGGACGCCCTACCAACTGAGCTAAGGGCCCATGGGGGGGGGACGCCCTACCAACCGAGCTAAGGGCCCATGGGGGGGGACGCCCTACCAACTGAGCTAAGGGCGCCCCTCAAGTTTCTATCTTTAAAAACTATTTTTTTTAAATGCTACAAAATATATTTCCTACTCCTTAACGGGTTGTCACATGAGCGGTCACTGCTGTTGTGCGGTCACTGCTGTTGTGCGGTCACTGCTGTTGTGCGGTCACTGCTGTTGTGCGGTGCCTGGACATTACAAGTTGGTGTAAAAGTTTAGTTTTTACTTCTAAATCACAGGTAAGGGTCTTTAGGACGATTTTAGATTGAATGTCAACAAACCAGACCAAACATTATTTTTCTTCCAAAATGGCCACAATCAAAATCATGCATTTGTGAAGGTCTAAATTCAGGTAAAACATAAACATTTGGACTGGTTTCTTCTTGACACTTGAACCAAAATAGTTCTACAGCCTCTAACTTTTGCATCAATTTGAAATTAAAACAGCAATGTATCCATTCAGACCCCCCCCCCCCCCCCCCACACTAGAATGGGGCTCTGATGCAGGTACGTACAGACAGACAGACAGACAGACAGACACACAGACAGACACACTCTCACCTGGTCCTTTCCGAACACATCTCCCTTGGCGATGCTGTAGAGCAGAGAGTAGGCGATCTGGCCCGCAGCGCCGGTCACCACCACACGGATTGCTTCAGTCTGAAATACAAAACAACGGGAAAGGTTGTTAGTGAACTAGAGAGTGTGTGTGTGTGTGTGTGTGTGTGTGTGTGTGTGTGTGTGTGTGTGTGTGTGTGTGTGTGTGTGTGAGTGAGTGTGTGTGTGTGTGTGTGTGGTTGGCTGTGTCTATCTTTTTTTTTGGCATTTTTATGCTTTATTGATAGTGTAGAGACAGAGTTGAAATGGGGCAGAGAGGGGAGTGACATGCAGAGAACGACCGCGGGCGGGAATCGAACCCGGGTCTGCTGCTGGGCCCGGCCCGGCCTGGGTGGGGGATGGGACGGGACAGGACGGGACGCCCTACCAACTGAGCTAAGGGCGCCCTTATGTGTGTCTATCTTTGACTGTGTGTGTGTGTGTGTGTGTGTGTGTGTGTGTGTGTGTGTGTGTGTGTGTGTGTGTGTGTGTGTGTGTCATTTCAAATCAAATCGTTATTGGATTTGCAGTCCTAATGTTCATACTTTAATATCTTTGTTAAGAATACCATCAGTATGATATATATACAGCTCTGGAAAAAATGAAGAGACCAGTCTGGATTTTTCTTCAATCTTCATCTCTACATTACTTATTGGAAATGCTCTTTAATGACAATATTTCTGGGGGGGAATTCGGTAGAAATGTTGTCAGTAGTTTGTAGAATAAAACCAAAATGTTCATTCTACTCAAACATATGCCTCTAAAGAGTCAAACGAGAGACAGTGAACATTTGGAGTGGTCTCTGTATATTGTATATTCATTGAACAGCATTCTTTTGTGTTTGAAGGTGCACTTAACCACATCACATTGTTGTCTGCTCAAATCGCCACACAATCAGTGCAGTCCGTTCACAATGTAAAATGTTTAGACTGACCCATATACATATCAGAGCGGCAGTAACGAGCACTGTGTCTCTGATAAGGGCTATCAAGAGGACCGCTGATAATTCATTACTGAAGAATGAGTGAGATAAGATTAAAGCTGCAGTGTGTAATATGACATCAAAGTTCTAGAATGCAACGCTCCCTGGGTAACCCCGCCCCTTTTGAATAATAACAGAAGCTACAGTGGCCTTCAAGGACAAGAACAATTCTAAATTCTAAACAATGCACCTGATGACATTCCAAAAACATGGATTCCTCCATAAGACCTGCCTGCTCAATGTACAAAACGTAATATTAATATTTGTAATTCTCCGCTCAGGAGGATAATCCAGATTTTTGGCAGAGGTGATTTCACACCAATGAGGACATATTTATGAATGAGGATAGTGATTTTAGTTAATAAATTACTAAACATTTTACACAGTGTCCCTTTAACCCATTGATGACTATGGCAATCTAGGATGCATGTCCTTAATGCCTGAGGGTTTTCTGAAAAAATAGTAGGAATTGTCAAGTCTACCAAAACCTTAATATCTAAGCCTGTGTAGCACATAGAAACATGAAATAAAATACATTTAAAAGTTAAGGTTCACAGGTTTTATTTAAACATGCTCCCTTAGCGCTTTCAAACCAACAAATATTTCTAAAAATCGTCAAAATGAGATGAATTAGAAAATTATTAAACATTGTTAATAAATAGATGCAATGTGTTGTGTGATTTTCGTCAGTAGTCTATAGTAGACCTTGATTCTGCGCACCAAACGCCACTAACTGTTCTGTCGCCGACATAGCTGGCGTATTTTTTTAATTATTTTGTTTTATTTTTTAATTTTTTTGATTGACATGATTTTTGGCAAACCACACAACTTTTGGGTGGTCACGTGGTCTTAAAAAAATCAACAAAACCCACCTCATGTGTATTTGAACCAATGACAGTGCATTCTATGCTGGGAATGCCATGAAAATTAGATAAAGTAATAATGCTGCGCGACGCAGCATCAGGCAGGAGAGCCAATGTGGCATCGCGCAGCAGCCGTCATCAATGGGTTAACCACATCAGATGTTGTCACAATCAGTGCAGTCTGTTCACAATGTGTCATGTTTTGATTGACCTACATACACAACAGAGAGGCAGTAAGGAGCACTGTCTCTCTGATAACGGCTCTAAAGAGGATCGCTGATAATTCATTATGGTTGAGTGACTTGGGGAGAAAAGGAGTGAGATTAGATAAGTATTAACAGTTTAATTTCCTTTGTTTGTAAATATTACTGTATAATGTCTGTCCACGTGTTTAATAATATTTTTTTTAAATTTTTTTTTAAATAATTTAGATTTGTTATTTTATTTCCCCTTTGATTTATTTTACTTGTTTTAAATAAATACATTTTCGATTTAATCACATTTAATTCTAATCAATACGGTGAAGATATAAGATCACAAAGGGCCCTTGATCAATGGCTCCTTATCTCGAAAATCCTGCAATGTAAAATGACCTTTCATACCCGTAAAGGACAGGGTAAATGGCAAGAAAAGTTACGCACTATAACTTTAATGTCACTTTCTTACGGTTTTGTATGATTTCACAAAACTCTCTAGTGTGTGTAAATTAAAAGTAGCAGAGTATGAAAACAATAATGAGTACCTTTCATAACAGTTCCATAGTGCTTTACATAGCAAAACGTGCAAAGATAACAATAGATAAAATAACAAAACAACAATTAAAATAAAAAATAAACATTTACCACGGAGTCTGACTGGTTTTACATGACAACGCAAGGGTATAAAAAAAAAAACATAAGGAATTGGTTCAAATGAGACTATATAGGACATGTTATCAGCAGGTCTTTAAGAAAAAATTGGATAAAAATAGAATTACTGTTAAAAAATAAATAAAAATTATTGTAAGAATAGGTTTTGGGGACTAAATGTGCAACCCATGAACAGGGGGCAAATAAATATATTAATTGAAATTTAAGCACAAATCAATAATGCAGTGTGTAGCCTACGTCAGTACTTTGAGAGCCCGCACTGCACTGCATTTTAAACTGGTTGCAACTGGTTTGACAACAAGCTAGTAAATTACAAAATAATCATTTAATATCCGGGTTTAAGCAGCGAGATTCAAACCCTGTCTTCTGATTGGTTAATCCAAACTGAATCAAATAAAAAGGCTTTTGATGATGATGACGATGATGTAACTTTGATGTCACGTCACAGTCTATTTTAAAATGGAGGCAGATGTGTTTAAATGGGTTTGCGATACAATAAGGATACACAATGTTCAAACGAAACAGTTGCAATTGTGCGCTGTTTTGACGCAATCGTAGTTTTAAACATCTACTAAGTGTTGCAAGGAAAGGCGAGTTTATTTCTTTAGCACAATTCAGACACAAGGCCATTCATAAAAAGTGCTTTACAGGGGGCATAACATACATCAAGATTAAAATACATAAAGTATAGAATAGACATTAGAAAAGCGACTTGCAAAGTGCGTGTAATGCATCGTGCACCTCTGCCCTTGTGTCTCTCAAGATGCATTCAAGCCCATTCATTAAAAAGCTAGAAACTACATTTTTAGCGTAAAGGGCAAGTCCAATACGCCTGTTTTTATGAAGATATAGTAAATAGTACATGCAGTAACGCTGCGCTTACCATGGTTAGATAGAGATTGGATGGATGCTCGCTGTGTGCTGTGTCTGCTGTCTGCCTGTGCTCAGAATAGACTAGGCGGAAGGGTCACCTCTATCTGTGTATTGTAAAGTCAGGAGGTGCAACGTCTCATCTCACGCTTTCTATGGGAGTTGTAGTCTTTTAAGCGAGTCCATTACACGCTTTTCTACCTGGTTTAAGTGCCGCAAAGAACTCATTGTCCCATGATGCACCGCGCCCGCATCACACCGCGCCCACTCACGCCATATACGGCGGGGTTTTTTCTGAAAAAATACTTTTTTTTTAGCTGAGTCAGGACGATGCACTTTGGC
>CASHTC010001504.1:17500-20000 GCA_949357725.1 Hyperoplus immaculatus | reverse complement strand
CATGGACTGAGCCTCCCAGTGAAAACAACCAGCGATGAGACGGATATATAAGCAAGAGGCAAGTTCAAGGAGCCATGTTAGGATGAAATAAATAAGTTAAAGTATGTCCCACTTGTAGCATACTGCATGGAATATATGTAGTATTTACGTAGTTACGAACGAGCCAATCGCAGGCAAGATGAGTTTAACTTGAATAAACACTCATTAAAGGTCACACACACACACACACACACACACACACACACACACACACACACACACACACACACACACACACACACACACACACACACACACACACACTCATATAAACTCTCACATTCCTTCAAACAGTGCAGATAAAGAGTCCACTCCCTGAATACACACACTGCACTTTGACCGGCCTTATCAGAGACACACACACACACACACACACACACACACACACACACACACACACACACACACACACACACACACACACACACACACACACACACAGAGGGGGTGGGATTTTGAAAACGAAAGGCGAGTGAAACCAACAGAAACACTGAGACATGGCAGACGATCACACAGACTAAGAGCCTCCATCTGTAGAGGTACGAGACACACACACACACACACACACACACACACACACACACACACACACACACACACACACACACACACTTACTCACTCACTCACTCACTCACTCACTCACTCACTCACTCACTCACTCACTCACTCACTCACTCACTCACTGAATGCAGTAAAAGTATTTTATTTTGTCGGCTGCATTGAATGAAGTGAGCTGGTTAGTGAGCATGTGTTACTGGTGTAACGCTTTTATTGTGGCGGGCGTCAACAACAAAGAGGAAACCACACAAGAGAATTAGTTTAGCCAAATTAGGGTTGCGTTCTGAATCTCCTCCTCTTTCTTCTCTCTATTCTACATACTACATCCGACGATAAAAAGAATCTAGTTAGGATGCAGTAGGCATACTATTGGGACATACTTTACTCTCTTATTTCATCATAACATTGCTCCTTGATTTTGCCTCTTGCTTTTATATCCGTCTCATCCCCGTTTGTTTTCATATGGAGGCTCCGTCGATGTGACGTCACTTCACGTGCGCACTGGATTGTGGGTCAGAATCGCCCAAATAGGATGCAGTTTTCAACACTAACAATCTTGGCCGCATGAAGTAGGACATCCGGGTACTTCTAACCATCCTAAATCTGGCCATAAGAATCAGGACATCCTAAATCTTTTTTCTACCAAACTATATAGTAGAAAGTATGCGATGCGGAACGCAACCAAAGTTAGAAGTAATCTAATAAATGGTGCGTGAATGTCAGTAGTCAGTACTGGGTGAGCGGTGTCTGTGTGAGTGAAGAGTGTATGGTATGTGTAAAGCAGCATTAGCTAAACCAAACCAAACCAACCATATACCACGGGAGGGAGAGAGGCCTGTTGATTCCTGCAGCTTATATCAGAGACCAGCCAGCATGGCTGTCAGTAATCAACAATCATCTCCTGGAAGCCTGCCAATCAGGAGGTGCCAGGAGCTGTCACACGGGTTACATCCTGTCCTCACTAAGGACGCTTGTTGACTTTGTACCCTTCCTTAAAGCTGGGGTATGTGATTTCTGATTGGTCAAAATGAACATGAGCGGTACACTTTGACTAATCAGAGCGAGGCTCCGATTCTTAAAAAAAATAAAAATTAAAAAATCCGATTCTCTGTTCTTATTGGCTGTTGGGACTGTCCATTCACTTTGGCACCGACTTTGTTGGTGTAGAGCGTGTCAGGGAGGGACCATAGGGGAGGGACCAAAGAGAACAAGTGGAGCGGTTGAGGTATTTGGATTCAAATCTCTATCCCAACTGCCATTTTCTCCTCAAATCCTCCACCCCAGCTTTAAGTATTAAATCTTCACGAAGCCTTTTTAACACGACCGGGAAAATCTGCCATTGGCGAAAATATTGAACCATATGGATGCAGATTACTGTCTTTAACCTATAAGCTTTTATCTCTCTGCATGTCTGTGTGTGTGACACTCGATGGTGTTTGGAAATATGGTTCATCGATTAATATCACATGAACGCAGTAATATATATATATATATATATATATAGTATATGTGTAATTCAAATATGCATGTTGGTGTGAATGCACCATAAGTGTTCTTTACCTCACACCTTGCATGGCTTAATGATTGAGACAGGCTAACTTGCTACAAGCAGGATCAATCAACCACGTAGCCTGTCTGTCTGTCTGCCTGCCTGTCTGTCTGTCTGTCTGTCTGTCTGTCTGTCTGTCTGTCTGTCGGTGGAAATATGAAGGTGTATTGAACTCTGAGATCCTATGTAGTATAAATGTGCAAACATTTTAGAAATCAGTTCATTCTAGCCTGAGAAAAGGCAGAAAGAGTGTTTTATGGTCTCACTGTCTAATCCTACAGTTTGACCCGTTTGAACTTTAAGATGAAATAAAATACCACCGTCTCACCGTCTCACTGTCTCAGCGTCTCACT
>CASHTC010001504.1:7500-12500 GCA_949357725.1 Hyperoplus immaculatus | reverse complement strand
GAGGAGAGACAGAGGCGACTACAGGAGGGTCGCTGTTTTTACTGCGGTGAACCCGGGCATCTCGTCTCCACCTGCCCGGCTAAAAGGACCACGATGGTGAGTGAATTCAAGACTACAGACACCCCCTCACGTATTCTCACCACAGTGCAGGTAACACACCACGCCACCACTGAACTCAAGGCACTTATAGACTCAGGGGCTGATGAAAGCTTGATGGACTGGGAATTAGCTAAAAGACTGGATCTTAACATAGAACTTTTAGCTAGACCCATCAGGGCTAAAGCTCTTAATGGACATGAGTTGTTTACTATCACCCACATCACAACCCCCCTCAAGATGCGCATTAACGATCACCAAGAGAACATTCGTTTTTATGTATTCACTTCCCCATCTCAGACCCTCATATTAGGACAGCCATGGCTCTCACGTCACAATCCCCACATAGATTGGAGAACGGGAAAGATTGTGGGATGGGGAGGGGACTGTGCGCGTGACTGTATGAACATTTCAGTTCGGGGAGGGGGAATCGCAGACATTAATATGGTCTCTGTTAATCCCACCACAGATCCCAACTACCCGGATCTAAGCTCTGTGCCATCCTGCTACCACCACCTCAAAGAGGTTTTTAACAAAGCCAAAGCGCTATCACTTCCTCCTCACCGTTCCTATGACTGTGCCATAGAGTTAATTCCGGGCTCCACCATCCCCAAAGGGCGCTTGTACGCGGTCTCAGGACCCGAGAGGGAAGCTATGCGGGAGTACATCGAGACCTCCCTGAAAGCCGGGCTAATCCGCCACTCATCATCCCCAGCCGGAGCCGGGTTTTTCTTTGTCGGGAAAAAGGATGGTTCACTACGACCCTGCATTGACTACAGCCCACTCAACGACATAACAATTAAGAACCGTTACCCGCTTCCTCTCATGTCATCTGTCTTTGACCAGCTTCAACAGGCCAAAGTATTCACCAAGTTGGATCTTCGCAACGCCTATCACTTGGTGCGGATCAGAGAAGGAGATGAGTGGAAGACCGGTTTCAACACCCCCAGTGGCCACTATGAGTACCGAGTCATGCCATTTGGTCTCACAAACGCTCCTGCAGTATTCCAGGCCATGATAAATGACGTATTGAGAGACTTTCTTGACCACTTCGTGTATGTTTACTTAGACGACATACTTATCTACTCCCCGAACCTGACCAAACACCAAGACCACGTAACCCAGGTGCTAAAAAGACTATTAGACAATCAACTCTATGTCAAGGCTGAAAAGAGTGAATTCCATGCCGATACTGTCTCCTTCCTGGGCTTCATTGTAGCCCCTGGAAGAGTACAGATGGACCCGGCTAAAATTAGCGCTGTGCTCGATTGGCCCACACCTGATAGCCGCAAAAAGGTTCAGCAATTTCTGGGTTTTGCTAACTTTTACAGGCGGTTTATCAGAGGCTTCAGCGCAGTAGCTGCTCCTCTCCATGCTCTTACCTCCACGCAGGTGCGGTTCCACTGGTCTCCAGACGCGGATGCGGCGTTCCGGACCCTCAAGCAACGCTTTACCTCGGCTCCCATTCTCACCATGCCAGATCCTCAACGGCAGTTCGTGGTCGAGGCGGACGCCTCCAACGAAGGGGTCGGGGCAATTCTCTCACAGCGATCAGAGCAGGACGGTAAGATGCATCCTTGTGCTTTTCTGTCACGGCGGCTATCCAAGGCGGAGCGAAACTATGATGTTGGCAACAGGGAGCTGCTGGCGGTCAAACTCGCCTTGGAGGAGTGGAGACACTGGCTCGAGGGGGCTGACCATCCATTCATCGTATGGACTGATCATAAAAATTTGGAGTACATCAAGAAAGCCAAGAGACTCAACTCTCGCCAGGCCAGGTGGGCGCTATTTTTTAACAGATTCTCTTTTTCTCTTTCATACAGGCCGGGGTCCCGAAACGTCAAACCAGACGCACTGTCCCGTCTCTTCGACCCCGAGCCTGCGGACAAGGACCCAGAACCGATCCTCCCACGATCCTGTGTGGTTGGAGCGCTGACCTGGCAGATAGAAAATGAGGTTAAGCAGGCTAATGGTGAGGCTCCGTCACCTAGTGGGTGTCCAGAGAATCGTTTGTTTGTCCCGGTTGAATTGCGCCCACAGGTGATCCACTGGGCCCACACCTCGCTGCTTTCCTGTCATCCGGGTGTTCGTAGAACTATGTTCGCTATCGCCCGGAGGTTCTGGTGGCCCTCCATGGAGCCGGAGGTCCGGGAGTACGTAGGGGCATGTTCGGTCTGCGCTCGCAACAAGACATCCTCCGGGTCACGAATGGGCCTCCTGCAGCCTCTTCCCATTCCCTCCAGACCGTGGTCCGACATCTCGGTGGACTTCGTCACGGGGCTCCCGGTCTCACAAGGTAACACCACTGTCCTCACGGTGGTGGACAGATTTTCCAAAATGACTAGATTCATTGCTTTACCTAAACTGCCCTCCGCCAAAGAAACGGCGGAGATAATGATGAACAATGTTTTCAAGATTCACGGATTTCCCAAGGACATTGTTTCAGACCGGGGCCCCCAGTTCATCTCCCGGTTCTGGAGGGAGTTCTGTCGGCTCATCGGAGCGAAGACCAGCCTGACTTCGGGTTATCACCCGGAGGCCAACGGCCAGACCGAACGCCTAAACCAGCAACTGGAGACCGGCCTCCGGTGTCTGGTCTCTCAGAATCCCTCAACATGGAGCAAACACCTGGTCTGGGTCGAGTATGCCCATAATACACTGCCCACCTCGGCCACAGGTATTTCACCATTCAAGTGTGTGTTTGGTTATCAGCCCCCTGTGTTCGCAGACAACGAGCTGGAGGTGTCTGTACCCTCCGCCCATGCCATGGTTCGCCGCTGCCACCGCATCTGGGCAGCCGCCAAGCAAGTGTTAATTCGCCAAGGGGACCGGGTCAAGAAGACGGCGGACCGCAAGAGACGGGCCGCTCCTGCCTACCAGCCAGGACAGAGAGTGTGGCTCTCCGCCAAGGATCTGCACCTAAAAGTTCCATCCAGAAAGCTGGCGCCGCGGTTCGTGGGTCCGTTTCCTATTACCAAGCTCATCGGTCCTGCAGCAGTTCGCCTTCGCCTGCCCCGATCCCTCCGTGTCCACCCGACCTTCCATGTGAGCCGAGTCAAGCCCGCTAAGGAGAGCCTGATGGTTCCTGCCGCTGCCCCGCCGCCACCCCCAGAAGTAATAGACGGCGGTCCGGTGTACAAGGTTAAGCAGTTACTGGCAGTTCGCAACCGGGGCCGGGGTAAACAGTATCTGGTGGACTGGGTAGGATATGGTCCCGAGGAGAGACAGTGGGTCCCGTCTAGACACATCTTGGACGAGATCCTCATCACAGATTTTCACAGGGACCACCCTGACCAGCCTGGGCCGTCAGGAGTCGGCCCTAGAGGGAGGGGTACTGTCACACCGCGGTGAGGTTGTTTCGTCTTGGGTTCTTGGTCTCGTTACTTCCTGTTTTATTTTGAAGATCTACTCTCCTCTCGTTTCAGGTCACTTGCCCTTCCTCATGTGTCACCAGTCTGATTGTCTCACCTGATCCCTAATCGTTTCCACCTGTTCCCCATTTCCCTCATGTGTATTTAGTCAGCGTCTTCCCTTTGTCCTGTGCTGAAGTGTTTCGTTTGTTCGTTCTCCTAAGCCCCTGTTGTGTGATTCTGACCTCAATAAAGTGGGTTTGATATCATTCTTCCCTTGCATCTGAGTCCTCTTTTGGGTCCTGGCCTGACATACATGTTGTTTTGTTTGCAGGTGCAGGAGAGCTTTGTGCCTCTGGGAGGAGCCTCAGGTACGAAGTGTCTTATTTATTATTCCTTTAAAGCTGCTCAGAGGAACTTTCAGTGTGTGTTAACCCTAGCGCCCCCCTTTGGACTAAAGCGGTAGTGTTTTTACCACGCCAGCTGTTGTTCCTGGGTGAGCGTATACCCATGACAAAGGCATTAAGAAAAACTATATTAAAATAGCATTCTTTGCACTGATGGTCTGGTTTGCTGTTACATGTAATTTATGAACATCAGAGGAAAAATGAGACTGTTTCAGAAATATTTAAAAGTTCCTCGTAGCACCTTTAAAGGTGAAGTAAGCGGTTTATTTATGTTAATATAAGTGTTAAATCGCTCTTTATTCATACAGTGATCACTTACATAATGTGCGCGTTTCATAAATCCCGAAATTTAAACCAATCAGAAGAGAGAACGCTACAAACCGACACTCGTCTCACTCATATATAGTATATACACTCCATGGTCTCACTGCCGGTGCACGCCAGAGCAACAGATGGGTGAATGTGTGTATGCGCCTACAATGGCGGAGCAGGTAAACATCCTCCCCAATGTCTGTTTTGATGGTTTTTATCATGTTTTATCACACTTATGGATCTGAGATGATGCTAGATAACTCGCTGCTTGAAGACCGCAGTGCATTAATGTGGTGACGTGGGGACGAGGGAGGGGACTGCTAACTGCAGTAACTGACAGGAAGTTAGCTGAAAGAACCATTCCGCTTACAGCTCCTTTAAGGAAGGATCAGAGGGAGGGGACTGCTAACTGCAGCAACTGACAGGAAGTTAGCTGAAAGAACCGTTCCGCTTACAGCTATCATGAACCGTTCCCATTGACCATCTCTGTCAGATACTTTTATTTATTGTTGATATTTTAATTTTACATTTTTGTATATATAACGGTATGTTTTTTTCATGGTTCTTTAAACCTGCAGTGTGTAGAATTTTGGGTTTTATTTCCTTGCAGATTTTGTAGAAAGTAATTATAATATCCATAAGTACATTTAATTTAGTGCATAATAGCTGAAAAACATTTTTTGAATATTTTTTTTCCCCTTAGAAAGGGTCTCATATATGTCCATATTTCTGCATATTTTGGACCAAGGCCTAGTGCCGCCATCTTGAAAATGTCATAATTGGAATGTCATCAGGTGCATTGTTTAAAATGTAGAATTGTTCTTGTCCTTGAAGG
>CASHTC010001503.1:10000-17432 GCA_949357725.1 Hyperoplus immaculatus | reverse complement strand
CCGTTTGGGGACACCTTCTCATAACGATCAAACTATTCTCCATACAAGCTCTTTTTCCACAACAAACCATGGGCAACAAACACTCGTTTCCGTCGCTGTAAACGCGTCACCGTGTTCATTGCTCTGATTGGTCGTAGGGCTATCCAATGCATGTAGTGGTATTTAAAAAGGGTGTGTTCGTGCCGGCTCTGTTGCCGCCCCTTGAGTTGGGATTATATTGATCGTCGCCAGACCCTCTATCGTTCAAGATATCAGGGTCAGGATTTCAGGCTAGTCGATGCCAAACTTCGCCTTAACTTCTTGCTGTTTAAGTTTTGCCATCTACGACAGCTCGCAGGCTGCTGCCTGAGCCTGTTCTGTTGTCTCCTACTACTAGTTAAGTACCTCCCCCTGCTGGTAGGATGTTTAATTGCTGCCCATACAGTCTGGTGCTGCCACAGTGAAATTCATTGCTGTGTTGCGGGACTCACACTGCGCAACACAACGGCTATTATGATCGATAACAATTTAACGTGATCGACAATATTCTTAACGAGCAATGATCGAGCAATCGATTAATTATGCCCATCCCTAGCTCACACACACACATATACACAGAGACAGACAGACAGACACTCTCTCTGATAAACACACACACAATACAATATATTAGTCACATTATATATATACACACACACACACACACACACACACAAGGGCTTATCAGTAACACACACATTATTAGGCTCACACACACACTCTCTGACACACACACACGATACTCACACACAATATATTAGTGACATTATTATACACACACACACACACACACACACACACACAAGGGCTTATCAGTTACACACACATTATTAGGCTCACACACACACACACACACACACACACACACACACACACACACATACTATAACTGGGAACAATCAATAACACACATTATGCTCTTACACAGAATAAAAAATACTACAATTCGAGACATTCGCACATGGTGTTCCTATCAAGTTTACTAATCCAAAGTCTCACAATATATTATCATCCTTATTTACACACACATAGGAAGATATGGGGCTTATCAGTTCCACACACACACACACACACACACACACACACACACACGAAAAAATACTAGAACAATCGCACATCATGTTCCATCGCGATAACAGTTCGTTAACCCACAGTGTGAAAATGTTGTCATTCACTAAACTTGAGGACAGTTGGCAGTTGGCCCAGGCACCAATCAACTGAACCATAAAAACAGCTATTATGATCATCAATGCATCAATTAATCACCAAAAAGCTATTTTTTTTTCTAACCTTTATTTCTACAGGTAAATCCCATTGAGACCGAAGACTCTTTTACAAGGGAGACCTGTTTTCCTTTCCCACGTTACCATTCACACACACATTCATACACCGATAGCAGCAGGCTAACTATCGACATTCACACGAGGCAAGGTGGGTGAAGTGTCTTGCCCAAGGACACAACAACCATGGCACAAGTGGCAGGGCGGGGATCGAACCTCCAACCCTTTGATCATCAGCCGACCCGCTCTACCACCTGAGCCACAGTCGGCCTAAAATTTCTGATGGTTAGAAAAGTAAATAATAATTGATTTACTTCGATAGATAAGAGTACATTAAAATAAATTGAACCATATTTAGTTTTTTGTGAAAAACAAAGTGACACAGACTCAAAGTGACACAGAATATAAACTGAAGGGGGGCGCCCTTAGCTCAGTTGGTAGGGCGTCCCCCCCCCCATGGGCCCTTAGCTCAGTTGGTAGGGCGCCCCCCCCCCCCATGGGCCTCAGCCAGCAGCGGACCCGGGTTCGATTCCAGCCCGCGGTCGTTCTCTGCATGTCACTCCCCTCTCTGCCCCATTTCACCTCTGTCTCTACACTATCAATAAAGCATAAAAATGCAAAAAAAAAAATCATAAAAAAAAATTATATATATATATATATATATATATATATATATATATATATAATTTGCAGTAAATTTACCCGAGTGTTTACTTAATAGTAAATAAGCACATATTGGTTAGATTATGAGCGGTCTCCTCCCGTAAACCGAAAGTTAATCATATCAAAAGTATTCACGTGGCCGGGAGGGAAAGTGCTGAGTCATGCACAGTCATGGTGAGATGCTAGCTCATGATAAAAGCTCTAAATAGAGAGACCTCGGTGGTTAAATTAGATGAATTAGAGGTGTGTGTGTGTGTGGGGGGGGGGGGATGTGAGTGAGTGAGTGAGTGAGTGAGTGAGTGAGTGAGTGAGTGTTTTTGTGTATGTGTGAGTGAGTGAGTGAGTGAGTGTGTGTGTGTGAGTGAGTGTGTGTTTGTGTGTATAAGAGTGTGTGTGTGAGTGAGTGAGTGAGTGTATGTGTGTATAAGAGTGTGTGTGAGTGTGTGTGTGAGAGAGAGAATTATCAGTGCTTAAAATGTGTGTACTAGCAGCAGTTACAAACATTACATCATGTCTGTTTATGAATCAGATAAGAATTTAGCACCAAACACTGTCTTGCACACAATCAGTAAAACTCCCAAGAATTGAGTCTATAATTTATTCATGAACATTGCGTCAGTTATGCACACAGGCTGAGAGGTTACATCACTGTCATAGTGAGATGCTAGTTCATGATAAAAGGTCTAGATAGTTCAAAATACTGAGGCCTGGGTGTATATATTTGAACATTATTGTGTGTGTGTGTGGGAGGGGGGCGGGTGAGTGAGTGAGTGTGTGTGTGTTTTTGTGTATGTGTGTGTGAGTGAGCGAGTGTGTGTGTGTGTGTGTGTGTATGAGTGAGTGAATGAGTGTATGTGTGTATAAGAGTGTGTGTGTGATAATTATTAGTGTTTACAATGTGTGTACTAGCGGCAGTTACAAACATAACATCATGTCTGTTTATGAATCAGATAAGAAAACTAAAAGACAAAGAATTGAGTCTATAATTTATTCATGAATGTTTCATCACTTTCATACACGCAGGCTAAGAGGTGACATCAGCATTCAAAAGTTAGAGACAGTGATTCTGGAGAACGCTTGTTGTCAAAATCAGTGAATATCTCCTCATGATCCGCTACCTGTCTGTACTGTGTGTGTGCTGGAAAAAAAAAATCCAGTGTTAATACACAGCCTAGGCTCTGTAAACTGGTACGTAAACAAAGGGAAGGCCACCACCATAGCTAGCAGCATGCCTATTTACAGAGCCTAGGATGTATATATTATTAACACTGGAATTTTTTCCAGCTCACACACAGTACAGACAGGTAGTGGATCATGAGGAGATATTCACTGATGTGAATTTGACAACAAGCGTTCTCCAGAATCACTGACTACACCTTTAAGTCACAGTATGGATGGATGCTATATTTATTCTACAATCTACACAGGTGTATTTATATGTTAAGGTGCAGAATAAATATATGTATACATATGTGAGAGGAGTCTTTCTGTATTCTGTATATTGTCTGATAACAACAACACAAAGCATGGCAGTAGTGATACACGCACTAGCTTTTCATACAGACTAGATTGTAAGCTACCTTTCTCAATTTTCAAAATGATATAATTCTATTTAGAGATATTCTTGACTATAAGGGACTCCAAATATAAGCTAGGAATAAATTATGATGCTTAATTTCAAGCCTGGATGTTGAAAATGGTAAAAGGTGTTAGGGATAACTGGTTTTAAGTAAAGCTATGCAGGTGGTCTCTCGCTCACCAATTTAATAAAAGACAGACATCAAGCTATTGCTAATAAACATAAACAGCACGGCTTAGTTACGCACATAAACAACCCATTTAATACACATTTAAGCCTTTAATTATAAGTATTATTGAATAGAAATGAAAGCGGACACGAAGCCGGTCACTTATAGTCAAACAGTTAATGTCTTGTTTTCAAACGGTTGCTCGCGCGGGAGATGTCTAGGGCTGATGATGCTAACGTTAGCTTAGCGAGTGCTTTAGCCTCGCTTACATTACCATAACAAAACAAAACAACAACTGTTTATTTTAACACATAGGCATAAAACAGTGAAACAAAAGGTTAAAATTCGACGAGATTGAAGTCAGAAATGTCAATATTGTGGCTCAAACTGGAGCGAAATTGACAGATAAGCAGTTGTACGCGTTAGCCTGACAGCTAGCAAACGGCAGGCTAAAGCACCGTGTTTTTATTGTTTACGTCGCTGAAATGACCCGAAAAACAGCGCTGTTGGGGCGGACATAAAGTGGTACATACATCGGGGGATGTGTGTGGTGTAATACATATGTATTCACGGGGTTTGTTTAGTTTATTAGCCAGAATTCGTCCCAAGAGCTAACCATGGCGCTAACGAGCAGCTAACTGCACTGACAGCAAGGCCACAAGCGCTGAAGTTAGTTTACGATTCGGCAGTTAGAGCGAAAAATTACCTCCATCCTTTTTTCAACCACTTGTTAATTTTACATTTGTCCATTTATCTTTCATAACATGTCTTCTTTCATACTAGTATAAATCAAAAGGTCCAACAAGTACATTCAGGTGTTTATTTGACTAAACCTTGTCTGTTTGCGTCTGTATATTTCTCCTATACAACCATCTTTAACGGACATTATCTCACCATTATTTTTTTTTCTCCAATACTCTGAACCAAGAATCGCAACTTCTAAATCACTTACATCAACTAAACTTTCCATAATCATTCTCAGCACTATTCTGAAGGTTAGGTTGTTCATATGTTGTTAACTGTCTGATTTATGATACATTTTCATGCATTTTCTTAGCCCTAAACATATATTTTTTGGGGGGAAAATGTACACAGAACTAGTCAAATATTGCCAAATGTTCATATTTATTTAAACATTTTTATAAAATATTGTAAATACAAAAATAATATTGTTTTAATTATGAAATCTATAAGTTTAAAATGTTACCCTATTCACCTGCAGTGACTCGTCTTCAAATGATATGGCCTTCCATGCCTCTACAATTTGTTCAATTTGCGTGTGCTGAAATAAATAAATAATGCATTGTTTAGTTTAATATAATAATAAATAAATAAATAAAATAAATAAATAAATAATGCATTGTTTAGTTTAATATAATAATAATAATAATAATAATAATAATAATAATAATAATAATAATAACAATTATTATTATTTCATATCAAGCATAAATAAAAATAAAACAAATACTAAATTCTGCATACATTTTCATTTGATAACTCATTGGCAAATTGTACAATTTTGAGATTATCACTTTGGAGTATTGTCACAATTTCATAAACACACACACACACGCGCACACAAACACACACACACACACAAATACTAATATATAATAAGTTAAACATGTTACCCTATACACATGCAATGTCTCGTCTTAACCGCATATGTAATTATGTACATGTTATTTACGCTTCATCTAAGCACACTGTCTGTTTTTATTTTTTTAGCCTACTCCTGCACTGTAGTCTATTCGTTTGTTATCTTCGCCTCATTTTGAAATTCTATATTTATTTGATCCTAAGAAAAGGCAATAACAATATTTTAGAAGACATTTGTAAATCAATGCAACACTTTAAAGCCCTATTTTAAGCATATATGAAATTAAAAGTTATTTTTTTTTATGCTTTTAGACCCAAAATGTAACCCTATTTGCATGCAGTGTCTCGTTTGTAAGTTACATTCCCCTTTACTACCGAATCGAGGCTGACTTCAGCGTATACACCAGGCCCACACGACAACACAAGCGACCGCGTCCTTTCTTTAGCACATTGCCCCAAACCGAGCCACTTCCAGCCCGGTTCTCAGGGGTACTTGCACCGACTACTCTACCCAGGAATAAGCACTCGAAATCGGCTACACAAATCGTTCTATCGCCGCTGGAGAAACTGTCGGTAAGAAAAACATGAAAACAGCTCTGCTCACCTGCACATGATCCGCCATTTTTCTCCATTTCATGCACCGCTCTCACACTCCCCCGCTTATGGGTAACGGCAGACAGAACAGCGCCCCCAGTGGTCAAATATTGTTACTGCAACAACCCCTATTCATTTTAGATGTAAACAAAATGTTTCGTTTTAAAAATGATAACAAATAAAAATAATAACTTTAAAAAAACTAAATTATTCTATAAATTATTTTCATAATTCTAAAATAAAAATAAAATGATTTATACTACTGCTTTCATGAATAAAAAATAATACTCTGAAAAAAGTTATAATTATTAACAGTAAAATATTAATATAAAAATAAAATAAACATATTAGATTCCACTAAACAAGAGATGTGTCCTGTGTATTTCTACAGATCATAATCATCTACGTAATGTGGATTTTCTTTTAAACATGATTCATTGTTATCAAGAATTGTACTTTTTTCTGCACATTTTATCATTGAAATCTCTCTTTAGTGTAGGCTACAGTGGTGTGTGTGTGTGTGTGTGTGTGTGTATGTGTGTGTGTGTGTGTGTATGTGTATGTGTGTGTGTGTGTGTGTATGTGTGTGTGTGTGTGTGTGTGTGTGTGTGAGACAATAAAATATTAAAACTATTGGTGGAGGATTTTCAAAAACTACTACTACATCATTACACCCTGAACTAAATGTAAAATAAATAAATAAATAAATAAATAAATAAATAAATAGATAAAAATAAATAAAAATAAAATAAAATAAAGTAAATAAAATAAATAAAAATTAAATAAAAATTAAATAAAATAAAATTAAATAAATAACACAGAAAATATACAGAAAAGTGCAATTCTAAAATGTAAGGTATATTCCAAAATAAAAAAATAGTATATATACAAAAAAAAATTAATTCAATAAAACTATGATATTTTGCTCTGTATTTCCATGTCGTAATGAACTACTGTGAATGTTTTTATTCATTGAACTTTCCACGGATTTCATGATGTAATTTTTCTTCCCGCCACCAGGAGGCGATACGTCATTTTCCCGCCAGCAGCAGCAGTGGCGTGTTTTGTTCACAGTGGATTTTTTTTTTGTTCTGTGTTTTGTTGTTTGCGGAAGTGGGTGAAAAAGTGAAAGTTTCCCCATTCAAATGCAAGACATATTAAAATTATTATAACCTCACGAGCGCAATGCAGGAGCTCTTGTGTGTGTGTGTTTGCGTGTGTGTGTGTGCGTGTGTGTGTGTGTGTGTGATAGCTGAAACGTTATGAATAATTAAACGTTGATGTAATGATGTAATAAGCGAGAGGTGTTCAAGGACATCTGGAGAAAATCGGTGAGTCTTGGTGCGTTCAAGTGTTCCTCGGAAAAAATACAGTCAATGAGAAAAAACCAACGTTATTGTTATGACCTATGACACAATTAATTTTTTAAAAGTTAATTCTAGTTTTGTTTATTTAAAAAATGACTTGAAAATGCTTTACATCATAATCTATGTTTATCTGACCATTCTTTTAATCTGACCCCATACA
>CASHTC010001500.1:20000-23000 GCA_949357725.1 Hyperoplus immaculatus | reverse complement strand
TTTATTCATTTGATTGGAAGCCCGTGTGTGTGTGTGTGTGTGTGTGTGTGTGTGTGTGTGTGTGTGTGTGTGTGTGTGTGTGTGTGTGTGTTTTATCAGCTCTGAAAACATCCCAGTGTAAGAGATGAAAGACCCTGACTCTTCCTCCGTGTGTGTGTGTGTGTGTGTGTGTGTGTGTGTGTGTGTGTGTGCGTGTGTGTGTGTGTGTGTGTGTGTGTGTGTATGTGTGCGTGTGTGTACGGCTATACTTGTGAGGACACTCATTGACATAATACATTCCCTAGCCCCTTGTTAACCCTAACCATCCAAACTAAATGCCTAACCCCAACCCTTACAATAACCCTAACATAAACCTAATTCATACCTGAACCTTAAAACCTAGTGTTAACCCTCAAACAGCCCTTTAAAGGCCTGTCCTTAAAACCTAGTGTTAACCCTCAGACAGCCCTTTAAAGGCCTGTCCTTAAAACCTAGTGTTAACCCTCAAACAGCCCTTTAAAGGCCTGTCCTTAAAACCTAGTGTTAACCCTCAAACAGCCCTTTAAAGGCCTGTCCTTAAAACCTAGTGTTAACCCTCAAACAGCCCTTTAAAGGCCTGTCCTTAAAACCTAGTGTTAACCCTCAAACAGCCCTTTAAAGGCCTGTCCTTAAAACCTAGTGTTAACCCTCAAACAGCCCTTTAAAGGCCTGTCCCAAAGTGAGAACCAGACAAAATGTCCTCACTCTAAAGGTCTAAAACTCAAATAGGTTTTCACAATAACACACACACACACACACACACACACACACACACACACGCACACACACGCACGCACGCACACACACACACACACGAGCAGTAAACAACAGGGCCCTTGTTTGTCCCTGCAGGACACCATACTTTCTCTAATCGTTTCTTAACATGAATATTTAAACACTGATTCTCCATCACAGGTGTTGAGACAAAGAGTGAGTGACAGATCGGTGTCAGGAAGCGTCTGATTACGTCTCAGGACGTCTCACACAGGTGGGGTTTTACACACGGTGGGGTTTAACACAAAAAATCAATTCATATTTATTTAGTAGGGACAGATGCCACCATATTGAAAGTTGAAGCGTTTGATTACGTCTCTAGATATCTCACACGGGTGGGGTTCAACACACAAAGACAAATTAAAATACCTACATAAGGGCCAGCGCACTTTTAATACAGATGCCACCATATTGAAAGAAGCGTTTCATCACGTCTCTAGATGTCTCACACAGGTGGGGTTTAAAACAGGTGTGGTTTAACACACAAAGAGAATTAAAATACCAACACAAGGCCAGCTTACCTTTCTAAACTTTTTTTAAACATTTTTTTTCATGTTTATTTAAAGCTACAGATGCCACCATGTTGAAACTTGAAGCGTTTGATCATGTCTCTAGATGGAGTGGAGTTTAAAACAGGTGGGGTTTAACACACAAAGAGAATTAAAATACCTGCGCAATGCCAGCTTACATTTATACACATTTATTCTTTTCATTCCATGTTTATTTAGTAGGGACAGATGCCACCATGTTGAAACTTGAAGCTTTTGATTACGTCTCTAGATGTCTCACACGGGTGGAGTTTAACACAGGTGGGGTTTAACATACAAAGAGATTTTAAAATACCAACACAAAGGCAGCTAACTCTTAATTTAAAAACTTTTTTTTTTTTCATTTAACTTCATGTTTATTTAGTAGCTACAGACGCCACCATATTGAAACTTGGAGCGTTTGTTTAAGTCTCTAGACGTCTCAGCCGGGTGGGGTTTAACACACTAAGGCCTCAGAATTGCATAGCCAATGACTGCTGCTGAAATGGTTGCTACACCTCTTGACTCAAAGGGAACGTGAACACACACTGCGGGGCAAGCTGACTTTTCTAAACATTTTCCTCAATTAATTCCATGGTTGCGTTCCGAATCTCCTCCTCTTTCTTTTGTCTATTCTACATACTACATCCGACGATTAAAAGAATCTAGTTAGGATGCAGTAGGCATACTATTGGGACATACTTTTCTCTCTTATTTCATCATAACATTGCTCCTTGATCTTGCCTCTTGCTTTTATATCCGTCTCATCCCCGTTTGTTTTCATACGGAGGCTTCGTCGATGTGACGTCACTTCACGTGCGCACTGGATTGTGGGTCAGAATCGGCCAAATAGGATGCACTTTTCAACACTAACAATCTTGGCCGCATGAAGTAGGACATCCGGGTACTTCTAACCATCCTAAATCTGGCCACAAGAATCATGACATCCTAAATCTTTTCTCTACATACTATATAGTAGAAAGTATGCGATTCGGAACGCAACCCATGGTTTATTTGATGGGAACAGATGCCGCCATATTGAAACCTGAACGATAATTCTCCCATGTATATTATCAAAGCATGTTTACCTGCTGCTAATTTAAAATGCCCCTCTGTCCCTAGAAGGGTTTTTAAACAATCACAAAAATGAAACGCATGTCAACATATTGTGCCCTGCTTTTTCTGTCACATCCCAAATGCCGACCTGTGAAGTTTCCCCTCGACGTGTTGAAAAGTTTGAGATGTGTCCAGGGGAGATTGTGTGACTAGAAAGTTTGTTTTAACCTACTTGGAAGAATATCATCTCTCTCTACCCTGACAACCTGATAAAGTCTTTATAAACCTGGGACCAGCCTGGAAGTTCAGATAACTTTTTTTTTTTTTCCACAGTTGGTAGGGCGTCCCCCCCATGGGCCTCGGCCAGCAAGCGGACCCGAGTTTGATTCCAGCCCGCGGTCGTTCTCTGCATGTCACTCCCCTCTCTGCCCCATTTCAACTCTGTCTCTACACTGTCAATAAAGCAGAAAAATGCCAAAAAATATCTTAAAAAAAATTAAAAAGTAATGAAAAATAACAGCCAAGTTCGGTTACATTTTTTGTATATTCCCTGGAAATGTTGTTGAGAATCGCTATAGTTTGCTGCTCAAAGTTTAGTGAAGGTATACAATGTCAGCTTGCTTTT
>CASHTC010001500.1:7500-10000 GCA_949357725.1 Hyperoplus immaculatus | reverse complement strand
GTCTTAATTTCTTGTTTTACACTGCTATAGAGCAACCTGACACGAATCACATCACAAAAAACTATGTAGATTTTCGGGAAGCTCTTTCTCTTATTTTGGAGATCCAGCACGTCCTGTCAACACTTGAGTGTGTGTGCTTCGGCAATCTCCGCTCCCTCCGCCTGTGCATCGGCCATCTCCGCTCCCCTCCCCCCCCTCCTGCAAACCCCTCTCCGTTGTGATTGGTTACCTTCCTTCCGGAACACTTTCAGTGGCGGGAAGCGCGAGCATGGACCTATAAGGGCGCGAGGCAGACGCGAGGCAGACGCGAACAGGGAAGTGACAGCATTACCATACATGGAAACATCCGCGTGGTGAAGTCACGAAGTTTTATGCGACGTCACGAATTATGAAAGGGTAGACCGCTTTGAACACGTGACTTCTCGACTGGCTAGAATAGTGTTTAGTGCTCTGCACAGACACCCCAGACGGTCAGCAGGGAATATGTCGAAATGCATGTAAGTCATTATTTGATAATTTAGTATGGTTAAGCATGACTATGAATCATCATAACAACGTTTATAGGTCATAAAAGTCAAAAAGCATCATAGGTCCTCTTTAAGGTTTCTAACTATTCTGAAGGTTATTACAGAAGGATTTGATCATGTGTTGTTCACTGTCTGATTTATGAGACATTTTCTTCTTAAAGACATCCTAAAAATGCAATCCATTCTGTAAAAACTTTGGACTCTAATGTTATAAAAATTAAATAAAGATTTTTAACTCTGGCTTCACCCAACATATAGCCTGTATTTATAAGTATTTAATATAGATGCAAGTACACATATTTAGTTAGAAATCGCCAAATGTGCACATCTATCCAAACATTTCTGGGACAACTTGCAATACAAAAAATTATTGTCTTAATGTCAATAATCAACTCGCAAAGTTTCATGAACATATCTATAAGTAAAAAAAAAAAATGCCCCATTCACTTGCAGCAGTGTGTAAAATCGGATATGCCCATCAGTCGCTGTTAAAGTGGACTATCTCTCGTCCCTTACATGTGATTTAAACTGTAGGCATCAGCGCTGTGAATCCTAATAACATAATTAGTGAGATATTGTCATGTTAACATATTTGTGTGTGTGTGTGTGTGTGTGTGTGTGTGTGTGTGTGTGTGTGTGTGTGTGTGTGTGTGTGTGTGTGTGTGTGTGTGTGTGTGTGTGCGTGTGTGTGCCCCATTGTTTGTTTGCGCTCGTCACTGTCATATTGTCGTAAATATTTTATTTATTTTCAAAAAAGACAAAAACAATGCAATGTGTGTATAGCCTCTCAGAATGCATAATGGTCGCACACACATACACACACACACACACACACACACACACACACACACACACACACACACATGCAGACACACACACACACACACACACACACACACACTCAATATTTCAGAGTACAAATGAATTGCAAGAGGCTCTTTTAGCAGAATAAATAAACTGCTTTTGCATGTGAAGACAATGTGTGGGGAATAAGGGACCGTCGACCTAATGTGTTGTGACAATAGACTGTGTGTGTGTGTGTGTGTGTGTGTGTGTGTGTGTGTGTGTGTGTGTGTGTGTGTGTGTGTGAGGGGCAGATCTCTTCCAAAGACTGTTTTAGTGCCTCATCAAATATTTAGTTTGATTGTACATCGGCCTGTAATTGCCATCTTGGATTGTGAATAATTGATGGTGTGTGTAGCGAAAGCCAAGGAAGGCCCTCTGTCCACACACACACACACACACACACACACACACACACACACACACACACATGCACACACACACACACATGCACACACACACACACACACACACACACACACACACACACACACACACACACACATGCATATGGTCTCTCTCACACACACACACACACACACACACACACATGCATATGGTCTCTCTCACACACTTACGCACAGATAGACACACACACACACACACACACACACACACAGATAGAAACAGACATACACACACGGCTCGCTCATGTGCTGTAATAAGGCCAGACTCTCTCTCTCTCTCTCTCCCACACACACAGTCTCTCTCTCACGCACACACACAGTGTCTCTCTCTCTCTCTCTCTCAAACACACACACACACGCACACACACACACACACTGAATCATCATGTAAAGGTAATAGGCATATCGCTGGTCTTGGTTCACGTCCTAATTAGGGGCCGTGTAGCCGTGCAGTGAGTTCCTCAGTAATTATTTGAAGAGCGTTAGAATGAGTCAATATTAGAGTTTACGCAACCCTCTCATTAGGCCACTCTCCTCTGTGTGTGTGTGTGTGTGTGTGTGTGTGTGTGTGTGTGTGTGTGTGTGTGTGTGTGTGTGTGTGTGTGTGTGTGTGTGTGTGTGTGTGTGTGTGTGTGTGTGTGTGTGTGTGTGTGTGTGTGTGTGTGTGTGTGTGGGGTGAAAGTGAAAGTCCTTTAAGTCTATAGACACAGATTTCTGGTTCAG
>CASHTC010001500.1:0-2500 GCA_949357725.1 Hyperoplus immaculatus | reverse complement strand
CTAGGAAATAAAACCCACAATTCTACACACTGCAGCTTTAAGTTCGCCCGACTGCAGTGGTAATGCTTTCATGCATAAAACACACAGTTGGACCTCATGTTGAATCATTATATAGTTTTTATTTTATTTTTTCTGCATTTTTGCAGGGGCGGCAGTGGCGAAGTGGGTAGGGAGATCGCCTCTGGAGTGCAGGGTCGGAGGTTCGATCCCCCGTCTCCCCGCCACATGTTGAAGTGTCCGTGAGCAAGACACTGAACCCCAAATTGCTCCCGATGGTTCAGAGAGCGCCTTGCATGGCAGCTTCTACCGTCGGTGTATGAGTGTGTGTATGAACGGCTGAATGTGGTAAGAAATGCAAAGCGCTTTCGGGCTGAGAAAATCGGCTAGAAAGCGCTATATAAGTCAAGTCCATTTACCATCCGTATATTGTTTGTTGAGTTGGTCTTAAATATATATATATATACAGTATATTCTTAAAGTCCAGGCTTGAATCCCTAAATATCTCTCTGGGCCTTTGATCCTGGTAGCAGAAGTCCTGCTGGCTATCTGTGTTCAACTGAAGGACTTCTCTCTTCTCTCTGGATGAAATATGAGCTCATACAATCCTCCTAAAACCGTAAAGATAAACGGCTAAAAAAGAGCTAACAACTGGACCTATTCTTCCATGAAAATCTGAATCTTCTGTTGACAAAACTCAACACACTCACACACACACACACACACACACTCACACACACTCTCCCACTCACACTCACACACACACACACACACTCACACTCACACACACACACTCTCCCACTCACTCTCCCACTCCCACTCCCACTCACATACACTCCCACTCACACACACTCACACACACACACTCTCCCACTCACTCACACACACACTCTCTTCCTAAAACCCAAAATATAAACGCCTAAAACTGGACTAATTCTTCCATGAAAATCTGAAAATTTGACATTTCCGAGACAAAGATTTGAGACTAAGCGGAAGATATCAGCTGCTGAGGTCAGATAAGGTCAGACCTGAAAATCTAAAAAATTAACTTAGCTAAAAATGTATTACCATAGATTATCATTATGGTCTGGACTGTGTCTCAGGTGGTAGAGCGGGTCGGCCGATGATCAAAGGGTTGGAGGTTTGATCCCCGCCCTGCCACCTGTGTCATGGTTGTTGTGTCCTTGGGCAAGACACTTCACCCACCTTGCCTCGTGTGAATGTCGATTAGCCTGCTATCGGTGTATGAATGTGTGTGTGAATGGTAACGTGGGAAAGGAAAACAGGTCTCCCCTTGCAAAAGAGTCTTTTACGGTCTCGATGGGATTTACCTGTATAAATAAAGGTTAAAAAAAAATTGTTTGGGAGCAGTTGAGTTTTCTTGGGAATGCCACCAGTTGGCATCTTAGAGGAACATTTATAGAGTTTATTGAGTATTGAATTTGACATAGCAGCGTTTGGATAAAAAGAACAAATGATTTTCCTAAAAGATTAAATATTCAGACATAGCCAAGGGCAAGAGGGGGACTTTATTAAGCTCTGGGAACCATACATGGCTGTCATGACAGATGAACATTTTTCTTAAAGGTGCAGTGTGTAATATGACATCATCAAGAAAGTTCTAGAAAGTTCTAGAATGCAACGCTCCCTGGGTAACCCCAACCCTTTAGAATAATAACAGAAGCTACAGTGGCCTTCAAGGACAAGAACAATTCTACATTTTAAACAATGCACCTGATGACATTCCAACTATGATACTTTCAAGATGGCGGCACTAGGCCTTGGTCCAAAATATGCAGAAATATGGACATATATGAGACCCTTTCTAAGGAAAAAAAATAATTTAAAAAAAATGTTTCAGCTATTATGCACTAAATTAAATGTACTTATGGATATCATAATTACTTTCTACAAAATCTGCTAGGAAATAAAACCCAAAATTCTACACACTGCAGCTTTAAATAAGTAAGTCTTATTCACTTTAATTTATTTAAAGTCTATCTGTTCCAATACTTCTGCTCTCCTAAAAATGTGGTTTTCCTTTACAAATAATGCTATCTTCTCAGTTGTGTATCAGATCCAGATGTGAATACCTGGAAATGAAAGCTGACATGTTGATCTATTGTCTCATATTCATCGTTTGGTGTCAAACCCAAATGTTTCCAGTCTACAGCAAAAATAAAGGAATTGGCCCTCACTGTTCTGATACTTATGGAGGGGACTGTATATGAGAGAGGATATCACAAGTGCATAGAGCAAAGACATAGGGCAGTTATAACACTAAAGATTTTAAGTGCAGAGACAAATGTGAGCTTGTATATCTAATTATAATTTTTAATTTATTCATCTATTATTTCATGTTTTAAGAAATTTCTTAATTTGTGTTTGTTTGTAAATGTTGTTAAACAATTTAAATAAAAAATGTTATGAAAAAACAAAAATATTTATAAATATATTGTTTGGATCTCAGCTAACTTGCCCTCAGTTAACCTTAAGTTAGAGC
>CASHTC010001499.1:42500-45000 GCA_949357725.1 Hyperoplus immaculatus | reverse complement strand
AATCTGTTTGGTGTGTGCCGTGAAATCGGTCGTCGTAGATGTCGTCGGGCTTCTTTTGGCGGCGGGCAGTCGTTCAGTTGGAGCAATTTGATTGGTGGAGGGCTAGCGAATCAGTGAAGCCCGGAAGTGAGGCGGGTAGCACAAACAGCTAACAACAGCTAGCCATCGTTTTAATGTGTTTGTTTGTTTCGTTCAGCGAGTACTCACATGCATCAACCCTTGTTGACTGCTCGACACCATGCTCGACACTCTCTGCTAAAAATGGTGCTCTTTATGGTCCATAAATATAAATACGTATTTCTATCTATGTTTATGGTCTAGAGAGCCGTCCCATCATTTCCGGCTTCCGTATTTTTTCGGGCCACAATACAGATTAGCGCCGCCTGCTGTTATGGAGACATTACGTCCCGCGCAAGCGCAGAGCGTACGGAAAGTCAGCAGTCAGTTTGGTGTGTTCTTTGCACTTTTTCGGCCGCGACGGGAAGACTGGAGCTCCCTGAATCGGCAGTCTCCATTTTCGGGTAGTCGGACTGGTGTGTCCTGGCCTTAACAGGTTTTCTGTCCTGTATTTGGCTCCATCCTTCTTCCCATCAACTCTGACCAGCTTCCCTATCCCTGCTGAAGAACAGGACCCCCACAGCATGATGCTACCACCACCATGTTTCACGGTGAGGATGGTACGTTCAGGGGGATGTGCAGTGTGAGTTTTCTGCCACAAATTCCACTTTGCGTTAAAGGAATACTTCCCCCATATTGAACCTGCGTTCTATCATTATAAAATGGCTATTTATATGTAAGGAAAGAGGTTTGTCTTGACTCACTCTTCACATGGCCCAGCTTTCCTGATATCCACACCCCACATTTTACAAAACGGCATGGGGAATGACGTCATTCCCCATGCCGCTATGTTGAGCCCAGGACTACAGACAGACCAGACCCTCTAGTTCCGCACATTTGTATGCCAACCAATAAGGAATGAGGGAGGCGGGACCTCCCTATCGAGATGTAAACAGAAGGTCCGCCATGTTTCTTCCCCGCTAAGCGACAGAACTAGACAGACAAAAACCTACGACCATGGCAGAAGCAAACGTTCAATTGGATATGACCGAATTGGATTTTTTTAATCTAATGTTGGATTCGGACATTCAGGGCTATTTGTTCGAGCCAGAATATAGCGAGGAAGAGTTGAGAGTAATAGAGGAGGAGGCTGCTGCTGCAGCAGCGGCAGCCTCGCTTGTTGCAGAAGAACCGGAGCGAGCTGGGGTGAATTGGTGGTGTACTTGTTTGCTTTGTTCGCCAATGGACACTAATACAGAATCGCTGTGCTGCAACGAATTTCAACGATGCCAGTTTCTTCTGGACGAAATGGCGGAATCTGGCGAGGACGGGGCGATATGTGTCACATCTCACCCAGGCTTTATGGCTCATCTCAACAGATATGTTTTGGATACGTACTTCCAGACACCGAAACTCAATTGGAGACGCCAGCCAAGGCCCGCCGGGAGAAACGGACGTCTGAGCATAGAGTAAGTGGGGTTTTTTTTTTTACTAACAAAGCTATTTAAAAGTGAACACATTGGCTACAATACAGTTTTGAGTCCCGGAGTCAAGACAATGCAGTTATCTAAAGTAGCCAATCTTATTGGCAGAGCATAGGCTACATTACGTTAGCTTGATGTGCGTGTAATGCTACTCAAGGCACAAGCTACAAGATCTTATTTGATAATGTTATTCTACTTCTTTCTTAGACAGTATCGGCTCACCGCCTACCGCCACTTCCTGGAGTGGATCTTGAAAGGCGAGAAACTCGGCAGAGGCAACCGCCTTGTTTTGCCAACGTGTGTTGTCCAGGTCATCAGGACAACATATCCATCACAAGACGGACAGTACCGTGGCTACCAAGAAGAATTGGACAGTCAGGACGAGCTGTGATTATTGTTGACATAGCTACACGTTTATTTTTTGTACAGTTTCTATTTTTTGGACTAATAAAACTTCAAATTCATGTTGGTTGTTGTGCTTTGTTTATTAAACCATGTCATGATGTAACTATTATGTGAGGGATAAACATAAGTATTACATAACGTATCACAGGGATATGTTTACACAATATTCCCCCGCCACACCACTTTCATAACAGATCCTACTTCCGAGTCCAAACGGAAACAGGGGGGCGGGGCAGCAAGCTGGGAGCGAGCGCGGTGCATTGTTGGAGTTGGAGGATTTATTACATTTGAGCTAGAGGGAGGCAGAGAGACCATAAAAACACTCTTTCTGCCTTTTCTTAGGCTAGGATGAACCGATTTCAATTATTTTTTCACATTTATACTACATAAAATGTGAGACATCGTATAACCTTCATGTTTCCACCGGGGGAGTAATTCTTTAAGGCCAAAAACTTCAATTTTGGTCTCATCTGAACAGAGCACCTTCCTCCAACCCTTGCCACAAGACATTCGGTGGACGCAGCATATTCAGATGAGACCTAACTTGAAGTTTC
>CASHTC010001499.1:25000-37500 GCA_949357725.1 Hyperoplus immaculatus | reverse complement strand
AGACAGACAGGCAGAGAGACAGACAGACAGACAGGCAGACAGACAGGCAGACATACAGACAGAGGGACAGACAGACAGACAGACAGGCAGACAGAGGGACAGACAAACAGACAGGCAGAGGGACAGACAGACAGATACACAGACAAACAGACAGACAGACAGACAGGCAGACAGACAGGCAGACAGGCAGGCAGACAGACAGACAGACAGACAGACAGACAGACAGGCAGACAGACAGGCAGACAGGCAGAGGGATAGACAGACAGACAGACAGACAGACAGATACACAGACAAACAGACAGGCAGAGGGACAGACAGACAGATACACAGACAGACAGACAGACAGACAGACAGACAGGCAGAGGGACAGACAAACAGATACACAGACAGACAGACAGACAGACAGACAGACAGACAGACAGGCAGACAGACAGACAGACAGACAGACAGACAGACAGACAGACAGACAGACAGGCAGACAGACAGACAGACAGACAGACATATTATTGTCATTACTAATACAGTTTATATTGTGTTATTGTCTCGTTGTGATTCTCTGATTGAACAATAATCCTAAAATGGATTTAAGATTTAAGATGCAGATCCTGTTTGCGTGTGTGTGCGTGTGTGTGTGTGTGTGTGTGTGTGTGTGTGTGTCTGTGTGTGTGTGTGTGTGTGTGTGTGTGTCTGTGTGTCTGTGTGGCAGAAACACAATCTGACACATTAGCATTAATCCGCCATCACTATTGGAATATTATTGGATTATTGTCAGACAGAAAAACAAAAAACACTCATCGCAGAGACTGTGAAACAATAATTGTTTAAAAAGGTGCTCTGAGGATCTTTCAGTGTGTGTTCATTCTAGCGCCCCCCTTTGGACAAAAGCAGTAGTGTTTTTACCTCGCCAGCTGTTGTTCCTGGGTGAGCGTATACCCATGACAAAGGCATCAAGAAAAACTATATAAAAATAGCATTCTTTGAAAAAGTAAACTCCCTTGTTATTTGTCATCGTATATGTCCAGAGAATTCCCCCCCATGCGTTAGGGTCTCAGGACATGGTGCTCATGACTGGTCCTCGAGCTCGTACAGAGCAGGGAAAAACAGCTTTTAAGTTTTTTGCGCCGTCGCCATGGAATAACCTGCAGAAGCAGCTTAAACCTGCAGTGTGTAGAATTTTGGGTTTTATTTCCTAGCAGATTTTGTAGAAAGTAATTATAATATCCATAAGTACATTTAATTTAGTGCATAATAGCTGAAAAAAATGTTTTGAATTATTTATTTTTCCCTTTGAAAGGGTCTCATATATGTCCATATTTCTGCATATTTTGGACCAAGGCCTAGTGCCGCCATCTTGAAAGTGTCATAGTTGGAATGTCATCAGGTGCATTATTTAAAATTTAGAATTGTTCTTGTCCTTGAAGGCCACTGTAGCTCCTGTTATTATTCAAAAGGGTTGGGGTTACCCAGGGAGCGTTGCATTCTAGAACTTTGTAGAACTTTCTTGATGATGTCATATTACACACTGCACCTTTAAGCTTCAGGACCTAGTAACTCTAAACCAATTTAAGGCTGTTGTTAAGAGTTTGAAGTTGGACTCCATCGGAAATTGTGAATGTTTTTAGTTAAGAATCTTATTTTTATGTTTTACAACTGCACTTAAAGGAATACTTCACCCATACGGAGCCGGCGTTCTATCATTATAAAATCACTATTATAATATAATGAATGAGGTTTTTCTTCCCTCAGTCTTCCCTCAGTCTTCCCTTGGCCCAGCTGTCCTGTTAATCCTAACCCTTACTGTGATGTCACAAGAAGGAAACTGTAGGGTTAGACAGTGAGACCATAAAACACTCTTTCTGCCTTTTCTCAGGCTAGGATGATCCGATTTAATTATTTTTTGCACATTTATACTAAATAGGATCTCAGAGTTCAATACACCTTCATATTCCAACTGGTGAAGTAGGGCTTTAATATTGAACTTGTGTTGTGTTTTATGTGTGACTGTGTTCTGCTGTCCATCTTGGCCAGGTCTCTCTTGAAAAAGAGTTTTTAATCTCAATGAGACTAACCTGGTTAAATAAAGGATAAATAAATAAATAAAAACAAATTTTTCTTACGGCATCATCTTCTGGCCTGTAAGCCATGTCGCCAAGGTGTCTGCTCATGTGCTTTTTGCAACAACACTGGTGGAAATTTGCCCCATAAATCAACTATTAGTTCTACATGCTTTCCTGGGTTTGTTTAAATCTGCAGTGTGCAGAATTTTGGGTTTTATTTCCAAGCAGATTTTGTAGAAAGTAATTATAATATCCATAAGTACATTTAATTTAGTGCATAATAGCTGAAAAAAATTTTTGAATAATTTTTTTCCCCTTAGAAAGGGTCTCATATATGTCCATATTTCTGCATATTTTGGACCAAGGCCTAGTGCCGCCATCTTGAAAGTGTCATAGTTGGAATGTCATCAGGTGCATTGTTTAAAATGTAGAATTGTTCTTGTCCTTGAAGGCCACTGTAGCTTCTGTTATTATTCTAAAGGGGTGGGGTTACCCAGGGAGCGTTGCATTCTAGAACTTTGTAGAACTTTCTTGATTATGTCATATTACACACTGCACCTTTAAGTAGACTCAGATGCATCCCTAGTTCAGGCTCATAAAAAGATGCATTCCTGAAGCCAAGGTCTTGACCACACACACACACACACACACACACACACACACACACACACACACACACACACACACACACACTGAGTTCTGGTGTTTACAGCTGAACTTTGCTCCAGTGAAAATGACAATAAATAGTTTGAAACTAGAAAAGTAGAAACAGCCTCAGACAGTGTGTGTGTGTGTGTGTGTGTGTGTGTGTGTGTGTGTGTGCACATATTATGATTAGTAGTGGCCTATTTCATTCGCCAAAGTTTATTTTGTGTATTTCTTGATAACCGGAGACGTTGAGTTTTCCACCGAGGAACCACTCTGTGTGTGTGTGTGTGTGTGTGTGTGTGTGTGTGTGCGTGCGTGTGCGTGTGCGTGTGCGTGTGTGTGGGTACTTGTGATTAGTATTAGTGGCCTATTTGCCTTTAAGTTTTCTTTGTTTAATTCCTTGATAACCGTTTGAGTTTCGCTCCCAGGAATCAGACTACTGTGTGTGTGTGTGTGTGTGTGTGTGTGTGTGTGTGTGTGTGTGTGTGTGTGTGTGTGTGTGTGTGTGTGTGTGGTTTAGTTTGTTTATTTCTTGATTAGCCTACCTGACACATTGAGTTTTCCACCGAGGAACCAGTCGATTTTCCCCCCGCTCATGTCGCACTGTTGCACGGTGTGAAACGGCTCCATCCACCGCAGTCTGTGTGTGGCCGCGGAGCCCCAGAACCGATCGGGATCATCCAGGGATAAGCGGTACAACTCATGATGTGGAAGCCGAGAAAGAGGCCACTTTTCCGGGGGAGATGTGGACAGAAAGCGGGGTCCATGATGTACCACCACTGGAGGTCTGATAAGGAAAGTTTTGAGGAGTTTTCTGCTACAGCGAACCGCAGCCATGTTGGTGTATCGCATCGGCCAAGGTGAACTGAGGGAAACCTACAACCTACCTGTTGTTGCACACACACGCACACGCAGAGAGAGAGAGAGAGAGAGAGAGAGAGAGAGACACACACACACACACACACACACACACGCACACACACGCACACGCAGAGAGAGAGAGAGAGAGAGAGAGAGACACACACACACACGCACACGCAGAGAGAGAGAGAGAGACACACACACACACGCACACGCACACACACACACACACACACACACACGCACATTTACACACACACAAAACTAAACTAAACTTTTTTTTTACTTAAACTACGTATGTGGTGAAGTGGTTTAAGGCCAAGAAAAGTATTACAGAAGCATCCTAACTTCCTATAACTTAAATGATTAAACTTTACGATAACTATTTGGTCATCCTTAGTTTTCAGTCTAGTATTTAGACAACTGCGTTATAACTTTAAATTGTTTAAACTGAGCGCTGTCTATTTTGGTGTATTTATATATTATGTTTGTTCAGCTGTAGAGATGACGGGCATGAGAGAATCCACACAGGACACAAACCGTACTGCTGTGACAAATGTATGAAAAGCTTCAGCCGAAACTCTCCTCACCTGAAGAAACGCAAGTGTGTTTAAACTATCAGTGGCTGTAGGAACTGGCAACATTTAAAAAATATTTGTTGCTGTACTGTAAAACAATGTAAAACAGCTCTGCATACATTTTTGTAAACTTTTTATCGTTATCATTTTTATATCATTTGACTTATTAAATTGTCTGAAAACGTGTAGGCCTATTAAACCTGCAGTGTGTAGAATTTTGGGTTTTATTTCCTAGCAGATTTTGTAGAAAGTAATTATAATATCCATAAGTACGTTTAATTTAGTGCATAATAGCTGACATTTTTTTTTTAATTATTTATTTTTCCCTTAGAAAGGGTCTCATATATGTCCATATTTCTGCATATTTTGGACCAAGGTCTAGTGCCGCCATCTTGAAAGTGTCATAGTTGGAATGTCATCAGGTGCATTGTTTAAAATGTAGAATTGTTCTTGTCCTTGAAGGCCACTGTAGCTTCTGTTATTATTCTAAAGGGGTGGGGTTACCCAGGGAGCGTTGCATTCTAGAACTTTGTAGAACTTTCTTGATGATGTCATATTACACACTGCACCTTTAACTGTTAAAATAGATAACAATTAAAAAATGTTAAAATCATCATAATTCTGTAATATCTTACTATGTGTCCTGCTCTGCCCCCTACAGGTCGTATTGGGAACTACACACATATTCAATTCATTTAATTTTGTCAAATTCCAATTCACACATTGTTATTGCCATGCAAGTTGCAAACACATCCAAATACACTTTTTACACAATAATAATTTGTGTGAAATAAAGGCTTCGAAATTAAAGGTGCAGTCAGTGATTCTGGAGAACGCTTGTTGACAAAATCAGTGAATATCTCCTCATGATCCACTACCTGTCTGTACTGAGTCAATATCTCCTCATGATCCACTACCTGTCTGTACTGAGTGAATATCTCCTCATGATCCACTACCTGTCTGTACTGAGTGAATATCTCCTCATGATCCACTACCTGTCTGCTGATAAATAGCCTAGGCTCTGTAAACAGATGTCATGTAAACAAAGGGGAAACCATAGCCAGCAGCAATATACTAGTTATACTAGTGTGTTACTGTGTGTGTGTCTCCCTGTGTGTGTGTGTGTGTGTGTGTGTGTGTGTGTGTGTGTGTGTTTGTGAGTGTGTGTTACTGTTTGTTTGTTTGTGTGTGTGTGTGCTTGAGTGTGTCTGTGTGTGTGTATTTTTTCAGCTTGCACAAATTGTTGACCAAAACTTTTTTACTTTGATAACAAGCTTTCTCCATAATCTCTGACTCACACAAAGTCTCTATCTATCTATCTATCTATCTATCTATCTATCTATCTATCTATCTATCTATCTATCTATCTATCTATCTATCTATCTATCTATCTATCTATCTATCTATCTATCCATGGTATTGCCCTTAAAACACACAGCCACGGAAAACCTTCAGAGACCAGTCTGGAGTGGTGTGGGGGGAAAGTTGTAGCTAAGACAGCCCCCCTGTTGATGTGCCAGCCAGCATGACTATAAACACACTGTCCACGCCGAGAGCCCCCTGTGTCTACCTCTCTCTATAGCCCCTTTCACACAGCCAGTGAAAGCCGTTGTTACAATACCAATGAATGTATGTAAATTGACCTGTCTGTCTCTCTGCCTGTCTGTCCTCTTCAACCTCTGTGATGTAATTTAACCGTCCCCCCCCCCCTGTGGAGTAGAAGTTCTTTAAGTATGTGAGGATTTCAAAGGTGAAGTAAGCGGTTTATTTATGTTAATATAAGTGTTAAATCGCTCTTTATTCATACGGTGATCGCTTACATAATGTGCGCGTTTCACAAAGCATATCTCTCTCTCAGTCAGCTGCTCTGCATAATGCCTCGTTTCCACCTAACCCTCATCTCGGATCCATAAGTGTGATAAAACATGATAGAAACCATCAAAACAGACATTGGGAAGGATTTTTACCTGCACTGCCATTGTAGGCGCGTAAACATTCACCCACCTGTCGCTCTGGCGTGCACCGGCAGTGAGACCATGGAGTGTATATAGTATTCATGAGTGAGACGAGTGACGGTTTGTAGCGTTCTCTCTTCTGATTGGATAACAATTTCGGGATCCTACAATAAGTTTATTTGTTCATTTATTGTATGGAATCAAGACTTGTTTGTGATGAGGATGTTTTGGTCTTTAGTGTCTCGTCTTAAAGGTGCAGTGTGTAATATGACATCATCAAGAAAGTTCTACAAAGTTCTAGAATGCAACGCTCCCTGGGTAACCCCAACCCTTTAGAATAATAACAGAAGCTACAGTGGCCTTCAAGGACAAGAACAATTCTAAATTTTAAACAATGCACCTGATGACATTCCAACTATGACACTTTCAAGATGGCGGCACTAGGCCTTGGTCCAAAATATGCAGAAATATGGACATATATGAGACCCTTTCTAAGGGGAAAAAATAATAATTCAAAAAAATGTTTTCAGCTATTATGCACTAAATTAAATGTACTTATGGATATTATAATTACTTTCTACAAAATCTGCTAGGAAATAAAACCCAAAATTCTACACACTGCAGGTTTAAATAACAGATACAGTAAAAACAAACGTATTAATGTCTGAATAACAATAATATGATGAATCCAGGAATCAGATGATTCAGATAAATGAGATTATTATGTTTCTGAGAATCAAAACAAATCCAACATTAAAACAACAACCTGATTTAACCCTCTGTGTGTGTGTCTGTGTCTCCCTGTGTGTGTGTCTGTGTCTGTGTCTCCCTGTGTGTGTGTGTGTGTGTCTGTGTCTCCCTGTGTGTGTGTCTGTGTCTCCCTGTGTGTGTGTGTGTGTGTGTCTGTGTCTCCCTGTGTGTGTCTGTGTCTCCCTGTGTGTGTGTGTATGTGTCTGTGTCTCCCTGTGTGTGTGTGGCAAACTGGACACTCGCGCCATCGGGTTCGGTGTCAGGTCTGACTGGCCGGATCTTAACGACCTCTGTAGTTGGACTGGTATCGTTCTGCGTTGGACACATAATGGAAAGAATGTAGCCCCATCCGAATCATTGGTTACTAGTGGGGACATCGCCGTCACTGCCACCTTGGTGGAAGACGGAGTCGAGTTCACACTCCCACCCACTAACTGTCGCGCAGCCCTGCTGGCAATAAAACACAGACAACGCCAAAAACACTGGACGGGACTAAGACTACAAGGCAAACTAGCCTGTTTGCCTTCTGCTGACCATTCTGTGTCCCACATCATCTTCAATAATGCATCCATTGATGAGGACATACAAACGTTTGCCATCAAAGCCAGATTGCAGGTTCTACCGTCCCAGCTGAACCTGTCAATCTGGTACCCACACACCCACACATCATTATGTATTCATCATGGACAAGAACAGTTCACTGAGACAATGTCACATATATTAAATGGCTGCTACTTTTATAAAAGCCTTTATATAGCCAGGCATGACAGGATTGTGAACTTGATTGTACAAAGCTTACCACCTATACTTTCACCAACATCCTCCACCCATGTCAATTGCTTTGTTAGACCTCATATGTTCTCTTTGTGTGTAGCTGAAATGTCTGTGTTTACTGATCTAAGTGCCACCAGGCCTGACATTTTGATAATAGATGAGCACCGTAGAAAAGTGCACATCCTGGAGGTAGCCTGCACCTTTGACTCAAGTTTAGAGGAGGCTTATTTAACTAAGCTGGTGAAATATTACCCTCTAGTACAGACAATTAACTCCATGGGCTACAACTGTCATTTACTTGTGTTCATTTTTGGCAGTCTAGGCCATGTGCATAGGCTTGTCACTAGTGGTCTTAGGATTGTCGGCCTTACAAAAACAAGCGCAAAACAGCTTGCCAAATACTGCTCAGTGTCCTCCATCATTGGCAGTCGCCATATTTGGAGGAGAAGGTGTTGTGTGTACCCATAATATCAGCTGTTTGACTGGCATTGGCCACGTTTCAGAGTTGTGTCGGAGAAAACTTTGCATCTATGACATTTGTGTCCTTATGTATATTATTATTAATTGTGGGCGCAAATAAAGTACTAAAAATGTGTGTGTGTGTCTGTGTCTCCCTGTGTGTGTCTGTGTCTCCCTGTGTGTGTGTCTGTGTCTCCCTGTGTGTGTGTGTGTGTGTGTGTGTGTGTCTCCCTGTGTGTGTGTGTGTGTGTCTGTGTCTCCCTGTGTGTGTGTGTGTCTCCCTGTGTGTGTGTCTGTGTCTCCCTGTGTGTGTGTGTGTCTGTGTCTCCCTGTGTGTGTGTGTGTGTGTGTGTCTGTGTCTCCCTGTGTGTGTGTGTGTGTGTGTGTCTGTGTCTCCCTGTGTGTGTGTGTGTGTGTGTGTCTGTGTCTCCCTGTGTGTGTCTGTGTCTCCCTGTGTGTGTCTGTGTCTCCCTGTGTGTGTGTGTGTGTGTGTCTCCCTGTGTGTGTGTGTGTGTGTGTGTCTGTGTCTCCCTGTGTGTGTGTGTGTGTGTCTGTGTCTCCCTGTGTGTGTCTGTGTCTCCCTGTGTGTGTGTGTGTCTGTGTCTCCCTGTGTGTGTCTGTGTCTCCCTGTGTGTGTGTGTCTGTGTCTCCCTGTGTGTGTGTGTCTGTGTCTCCCTGTGTGTGTGTGTGTGTGTGTGTGTGTGTGTGTGTGTGTCTGTGTCTCCCTGTGTGTGTGTGTGTGTGTGTGTGTGTGTGTGTCTGTGTCTCCCTGTGTGTGTGTGTGTGTGTCTCCCTGTGTGTGTGTCTGTGTCTCCCTGTGTGTGTGTGTCTGTGTCTCCCTGTGTGTGTGTGTGTGTCTGTGTCTCCCTGTGTGTGTGTGTGTGTCTCCCTGTGTGTCTGTGTGTCTCCCTGTGTGTGTGTCTCCCTGTGTGTGTCTCCCTGTGTGTGTGTGTGTCTGTGTCTCCCTGTGTGTGTGTGTGTGTGTCTGTGTCTCCCTGTGTGTGTGTGTGTGTGTCTCCCTGTGTGTGTGTGTGTGTGTGTCTCCCTGTGTGTGTGTGTGTGTGTGTCTCCCTGTGTGTGTGTGTGTCTGTGTCTCCCTGTGTGTGTGTGTGTGTGTCTCCCTGTGTGTGTGTGTGTGTGTGTGTGTCTCCCTGTGTGTGTGTGTCTGTGTCTCCCTGTGTGTCTGTGTGTCTCCCTGTGTGTGTGTCTCCCTGTGTGTCTGTGTCTCCCTGTGTGTGTGTCTCCCTGTGTGTGTGTGTGTGTGTGTGTCTCCCTGTGTGTGTGTGTGTCTCCCTGTGTGTGTGTGTGTCTGTGTCTCCCTGTGTGTGTGTGTGTGTGTCTGTGTCTCCCTGTGTGTGTGTGTGTGTGTCTGTCTCCCTGTGTGTGTGTGTGTGTCTGTCTCCCTGTGTGTGTGTGTGTGTCTGTCTCCCTGTGTGTGTGTGTCTGTCTCCCTGTGTGTGTGTCTGTGTCTCCCTGTGTGTGTCTGTGTCTCCCTGTGTGTGTGTGTGTCTCCCTGTGTGTGTGTGTGTCTCCCTGTGTGTGTGTGTGTGTCTCCCTGTGTGTGTGTGTGTGTCTCCCTGTGTGTGTGTGTGTGTCTCCCTGTGTGTGTGTGTGTCTCCCTGTGTGTGTGTGTGTGTCTCCCTGTGTGTGTGTGTGTGTGTCTCCCTGTGTGTGTGTGTGTCTCCCTGTGTGTGTGTGTGTCTCCCTGTGTGTGTGTGTGTGTCTCCCTGTGTGTGTGTGTGTGTGTCTCCCTGTGTGTGTGTGTGTGTCTCCCTGTGTGTGTGTGTGTCTCCCTGTGTGTGTGTGTGTGTCTCCCTGTGTGTGTGTGTGTGTGTCTCCCTGTGTGTGTGTGTGTGTGTGTGTCTCCCTGTGTGTGTGTGTGTGTGTCTCCCTGTGTGTGTGTGTGTCTCCCTGTGTGTGTGTGTGTGTGTCTGTGTCTCCCTGTGTGTGTGTGTGTGTGTGTGTGTGTGTGTCTCCCTGTGTGTGTGTGTGTCTCCCTGTGTGTGTGTGTGTGTGTCTGTGTCTCCCTGTGTGTGTGTGTGTCTCCCTGTGTGTGTGTGTGTCTGTCTCCCTGTGTGTGTGTGTGTGTGTCTGTGTCTCCCTGTGTGTGTGTGTGTGTGTGTGTCTGTCTCCCTGTGTGTGTGTGTGTGTGTCTGTGTCTCCCTGTGTGTGTGTGTGTGTGTCTCCCTGTGTGTCTGTGTCTCCCTGTGTGTGTGTGTGTCTGTCTCCCTGTGTGTGTGTGTGTGTGTGTGTGTGTCTGTCTCCCTGTGTGTGTGTGTGTGTGTCTCCCTGTGTGTGTGTGTCTGTGTCTCCCTGTGTGTGTCTGTGTCTCCCTGTGTGTGTGTGTGTCTCCCTGTGTGTGTGTGTCTGTGTCTCCCTGTGTGTGTGTGTGTGTCTCCCTGTGTGTGTCTGTGTCTCCCTGTGTGTGTGTGTGTATGTGTCTCCCTGTGTGTGTGTGTGTGTGTCTCCCTGTGTGTGTGTCTGTGTCTCCCTGTGTGTGTGTCTGTGTCTCCCTGTGTGTGTCTGCGTCTCCCTGTGTGTGTGTGTGTGTCTGTGTCTCCCTGTGTGTGTGTGTGTGTGCCTGTTACTGCTTGTGTGTGTGTATGTGTGTGTGCTTGTGTGTGTGTTTGTGAGTGAGTGTGTGTATGTTTGTATGGGTTTGTGTGTATGTGAATGTGTGTTACTGTGTCTCTCTCTGTGTGAGTGTGTGTGTCTGTATTACTGTGTGTCTCCCTGTGTCTCTTTCTGTGTGTGTGTGTGTGTGTGTGTGACAACATGATTTTAACTCTAAGAAGCTTAATTTATCGCGAGTGGAACCTGAACCGATCGGATTAAACAGCCGATATATGAAAACAGTCTCATTTCATTTTAATGTGAATTATGTCTTCAGATGGAATTACAAGCGTTGTAATTTGACCTGTGTATATGTCTCTCTCTCTCTGTGTGTGTGTGTGTGTGTGTGTGTGTGTGTGTAATCTTCTATGATCAATCAGGTCAAAGGCTTGAGCGATAGCAGCGTCGTAAACACATTTATCCCACTCAAATTAATTATATAGAAATGATATGAAAAAAAAAATTGCACCCTTAGCTCAGTTGGTAGGGCGTCCCCCCCCCCCCCATGGGCCGATGCCCGGGTTTGATTCCAGCCCGCGGTCGTTCTCTGCATGTCACTCCCCTCTCTGCCCCATTTCAACTCTGTCTCTACACTATCAATAAAGCATAAAAATGCCCAAAAAATAAATCTTTAAAAAAAAAATATATATATATATATATATATTTTCCAAAAATAGTAATATCAACACATTACAAATATTAAGTACAAATGAATAATTTTCTATTTTATTTTTTAGATGATAAATCATGCAATATAAATCAGAGTAAGGACAGCTGTACTGGGGTATATTTCTCCTATACAACCATTTTTAACAGCCATTATCTCAACATTATTATTTAAAAAAAAAATTGTGTTTATGTTGTTGTGTGTGTGTGTGTGTAAGGTGGGACGTGTGTGTGTGTGTGTGTGTGTGTGTGTGTGTGTTGTTTCCTATCAGCAGATTAACATTAAAGGTGATTAAATCAGACAAACAAAACACAAAGGTGGGATTATCCTGTTGTTACAGTTTTTAATCTGACATCATGATTATCTCACACACACACACACACACACACACACACACACACACACACACACACACACACACACACACACACTTTGCGTAATGTGGCAAAAAAACAAATTGTAAAGCTCCAACCGAATTTTAAAAATAGCATAACGAGAATAATATTATGATAGCAACAGTGCCTTGTTGCAGAGGTGGTCTCAGTGTGTAAAAGGCATGTTACCAGCTTTACAGAGCCTAGGCTGTGTATTAACACTGGACTGTATTGGACATTAGGCTAAAGGGGAGAGTGGCCTAAATTGTGCCACTTTTTACTCAAAGTGATTTTAAAGTGAGGCCTTCACAGTTATGTCTCCAACTCAAATATGTGTTTTTCAGGGTGTTGTGCATCCCTGGCAATAAAAACTTTGGATCTGGAATAAACTGTTGAAGAAATATAGCTTTCGGAGAAAAAGTTGTCTTGATGCACAACTTGCCCCCGGTGTGGTGTAAGTTGTGCCACAAGAGAGAATACCATGGGGTGAATTGTGCCATTGATATATATCTCATAAACTGTAATGCAAGACAAATCCATTAGACAATTACTTATTTAAGGTGTATTTAAAGTAAATAAAGTAAATATTTTACAAAGATTGAAGGACAATTTTCTTAAACAAGGCCTAGCAGATCTAATGGTTTTACCTGCAAAGCTCACAATGACAAAGTCACCATCATCATCTTTCTGGCCATCTGAACTCTCATCAGTGGTGTCGTTAAGTGGAATTGAGATGTCACTCTCTTCTGAGCTACTGTAGACAA
>CASHTC010001499.1:5000-20000 GCA_949357725.1 Hyperoplus immaculatus | reverse complement strand
ATAATAAAAGAAAACGTCCTCCTCATTTTGTGTTCTTTCCCGTACTCACCCCCCCCCCCACACACACACCCCCCACCCCCCACCCCCACACACACACACTGTGCAGTAGCCTAACCCTTACCACACACGTCACAGTGGCAGGTCTTCTCCCCCGTGTGTCGCGCTTTAACGTGAAGGTCGCGGTGAGTTTTGTGGTTAAATCTGTGGATGAAAAAGGTTTATAACATTAAAGACCTACTACACCGGTCGGTGGACAGACAGACAGACAGACAGACAGACAGACACACACACAGACACACTGACACACAGGCAGACAGACACACACAGACGGACAGACAGACAGACATGCACACAGACAGACAGACAGACACACACACACACACACACACAGAAACACACACACACACCCTCACCTCTTGCTGCAGTACTGACAGTCGTACCGCAGCAGTCCGTGTTTTCTGCTCTCGTGTTCTCGTAGCTTCTGTAAACCGTTAAACATCGTTCCACACACAGAGCAACGCAGATGGGCCTTCATCTGATGTTCACACAATCTGTCTGTGTTTGGAAACAGCTGGGGACATTTAGGGCACTGCAGGAGCGTGAGTGTGTCTGTGTGTGGGTCTGTGAGTGTGTGTGAGAGAGAGTCTGTGACTGTGTGTGTGTCTGTGTCTGTGTGTGAGATAGAGTGTGTGTCTGTGAGTGTGTGTGAGAGAGAGAGCGTGTGTGTGTCAATGTGTGTGTGTTTGGGCGTTGTTACAGATATCATGGCATCTTTGGATATAGCAGCTGCGATGGTGTGTTGCTTCTTGCGTTTCTTGCCGCGGCCTAAAAACACACACACACACACACACACACACACACACACACAATCATGAGTTATAGTGGTGAGGTAATCGTCATGAAATCGTGACATGCAGAGAACGACCGCGGGCTGGAATCAAACCCGGGTCCGCTGCTGGCCGAGGCCCATGGGGGGGGGGGGGGGACGCCCTACCAACTGAGCTAAGGGCGCCCCCTTGGTGGTTTTAATGTGTTTTTTCTTGCAGTTCCTACCTCGGCCTATAGATAGCGCTGCGTATTCGTGATCGGGGACATCAATCAGAGGGGGCGTGGCTTCAGCAGATGTTACCATGGAGACTGGTTCATCTACAACAACACAACAACAAAGATGTTTAGTGGTCGACCGAAATAGTTTTTTTTTAAATGGCCGATTACAATATTTAGAAAGCAAGTCGGTAAGGGTTAAGGGTGTGTGTGTGAGTGAGTGAGTGAGTGAGTGAGTGAGTAAGTGAGTGAGTGAGTGAGTGAGTGAGTGAGTGAGTGAGTGAGTAAGTGAGTGAGTGAGTGAGTAAGTGAGTGAGTGAGTGAGTGAGTGAGTGAGTGTGTGTAAAGGGCAATATTGACAAAATTATAATCTCGATATCTTGGGGGATTTTGCCGATAACGTTAATTTGCAACCCTCAAAAATGTCTAAAAAGGGTGCTCTGGTGGTGTAGTGGATAGAGCGTGTACCATATTGGCTCCGGCCTTCGTTGCAGTGGTCGCGGGTTCGAGTCCGACCTGTGGACCTTTACTGCAGGTCATCCCCTCTCTCTCTCTCTCTCTCTCTCTCTCCATTTCAACTCTGTACTGTCTAATAAAGCTTGAAAATGCCAAAAAATAATCTTTAAAAAATAAAAGAAGAACATATTCATGAACATAAAACTGAGCTGAGGAAAGTAGTTCTGTGTTTTTCTTACAGGATAATTAAAGGTGAAGTTAGCGGTTTATTTATGTTAATATAATGTAAATGTTAAATCGCTCTTTATTCATACAGTGATCACTTACATAATGTGCGCGTTTCATAAAGCCCATCTCTCAGTCAGCTGCTCTGCATGTAATCGGCAAATAAACTTATTGGAGTATCCCGACATTTTTATCCAATCAGAAGAGAGAACGTTACAAACCGACACTCGTCTCACTCATACATACTATATACACTCCATGGTCTCACTGCCGGTGCACGCCAGAGCAACAGATGGGTGAATGTTTATGCGCCTACAATGGCGGAGCAGGTAAAAATCCTTCCCAATGTCTGTTTTGATGGTTTTTATCATGTTTTATCACACTTATGAATCTGAGATGACGCTAGATAACTCGCTGCTTGAAGACCGCAGTGCATTAATGTGGTGACGTAGGGACGAGGGAGGGGACTGCTAACTGCAGTAACTGACAGAAAGTTAGCTAAAAGAACCATTCCGCTTACAGCACCTTTAAATGTTTTCCTTTGCATCAGATGAATGAGGTGAGTTTAGCCAGTTAGTGTTACTCTGAGTGACATCACACAGTCGGAGTCCACCACGTATGTTAGGAGTGTAATGTCTGGTTTGCATGTACTATAGACTGTTAAAGGGGGATTCCTATCTTGGGCCGTTATACTATCTTGGGTCATAATAGTTGGACTACTATCTTTGGCTGTTAGAGGTGTACGGTCTTGTTTAGATGTATTACAGTATGTTAGGAGTGTAATGTCTGGTTTGCATGTACTATAGACTGTTAAAGGGGGATTCCTATCTTCGGCCGTTATACTATCTTGGGCTGTAATAGGTGTAAGACCTGATTTAGACGAATTAGAGTATGTTAGAGGGGGATAACTATCTTTGGCCTTTAGAGGTGGGTTCCTACCTTGGGCTGAAAACGGTGTACGGTCTGGTTTAGATGTGTTATAGGCCGTCAGAGGGGGATTCCTATCTTGGCCCGGTACAGATGCTTTGTTCCCCTCCAGATCCACTGTGGCCTCTTGAAGCATCTGAAGGATTTTCTCCACGACGTCAGAACACAAGCTGTCCATCAGAGCGGCCATCTTCTCCTGAAAGACAAGCAACAAATACTGTTAGTGGGGCGCCCTTAGCTCAGTTGGTAGGGCGTCCCCCCCCCCATGGGCCCTTAGCTCAGTTGGTAGGGCGTCCCCCCCCCCCCATGGGCCCTTAGCTCAGTTGGTAGGGCGTCCCCCCCCCATGGGCCCTTAGCTCAGTTGGTAGGGCGTCCCCCCCCCATGGGCCCTTAGCTCAGTTGGTAGGGCGTCCCCCCCCCCATGGGCCCTTAGCTCAGTTGGTAGGGCGTCCCCCCCATGTGCCCTTAGCTCAGTTGGTAGGGCGTCCCCCCCCCCATGGGCCTCGGCCAGCAGCGGACCCGGGTTCGATTCCAGCCCGCGGTCGTTCTCTGCATGTCACTCCCCTCTCTGCCCCATTTCAACTCTGTCTCTACACTATCAATAAAGCATAAAAATGCAAAAAAAATATCTTAAAAAAAAATTTAAATAAATAAATACTATTTTTTTTATTATTATTTAAAAACTAATTGCATGGTAGATGGACTTCCTTATCTCATTTTATTTAATATCACTGTTTTTTTAGTTTTTTTTAACTGTTTTCCACTATGTTCCCCTGTGTCCTTGCTCTACTGTGTGTGTGTATTTGTGTCTCAGGTGTTGCTCTCTTCACTTGGGTTTTTCTGCTTCTGTATCACATTGTTGAGAGGAGCCTGGGACTAAAGAACTTCAATGCCAGTGACTGCAACTTTACACACACACACACACACACACACACACACACACACACACACACACACGAGAAGAGAATCGCACATTGGAGAGGCTGCAACTACAGAAGCCTGAAAGATTACTTTAACAATACATAGATTAATCAATGCATTTTTTCAGCACTATCAATGTTTTATACGGGCAAGGAAACATCCACACACAGCTTTACCACTAAACAGGACTACAAATCTGTCAACAGAAATATTAGGCCTATTAATTGTTATTTTCTACACGTGTGTGTCAGATTAACCTAAATAAATTAAATCGGCTTACTGATTTTACAACGTAAACTAAGTTGTGTACAGTGTTTAACAGTGTCTCTAAACGAGCTAACAATTAAATCAGACTCACAGAGTGAAGCTGAATTTATAAAAAGTTAACCCCGGCAAAAATCACTTGTCATTTCGCCTGGACGCGAAGGGGTTAAAATGTTGTTAGCCGCTAGCAACATGTAGCTACATTTAGCCGTTTTATCTCACCTCATTTCCGGGTTTTTGTTCATTTCCCGCCACGGTAAAAACCTCTGTCATCACCGCTTTGGCCAGTTTACTCACTACGAGCGCGAGTTGATGTTTAAAAGCGATTAAATCCATTTTATTAAAGAATAATCGCACTTAATAGCACTTTATTGCTAGCTATCTTAGCAACAACACGGCTACAGCGTCCTATGCGGATGAGGGAATGACGTAGTTGTCTCGACCAACGGCTAAATGGTCTCCAAAATAAAAGTCCCCGTCTGCTCCAGTTCCATTACTAAAAATAAAATAATTTAACTTTAATAATAGTATTTTTTTACAGGCTAACAGTATAAGTTATATATAATTCTATAAATACATAATATTTAGACAATTGTTCTAACAATTAAAATCTAATTTTCAGCAGTTTTCTTTCTTATATATTTAGTTTAAAAAACATATATATTTATTTTATTTTATTTTATATATTTTTTTATGTTTAGTTATTTGAGCCTAAATTGTAGAAAACGGTCAATTGAAACCCTTATAAATGTTTAATCATTTTACTGTTTGTAGATGGAGGTCTCTACCTGACACATTTTAATTAAATACTGCGGTTCAAATTTATTTTTTTAAGTCCAAATGGGCTCAAGTTAGACAGGGTTCAAACTTACATGTCCAGTTTTCAAATTAATGTATGTGTAAGTAGCTCATTTCTTGACAATTGTTAAAAGAAAATTCTATATCACATTTGGGTTCAACTACACTTAACATTAGCTGTTCACTTTGGCTCTAGTTATGCATTTTACAAGAAAATTGAAATTTCCCTTTCGCTGTGTGTATTATGCGCTGTGCCTCCAAATTAAAAGTCTCAACCTACTTTAAGCATAATTAAGTATTTCTAACTGAACTATTAGATATGGTAGGTATGTTAATAGCTATGGTGGACCCCCTTTGCTTACATACCAGTTCACAGAGCCTGGGCTGTGGATAAACACTGGATTTCTTTTCAGCGCACACACAGTACAGACAGGTAGTGGATCATGAGGAGATATTCACTGATTTTGACCAAAGAGTGATTTTGACAACAAGCGTTCTCCAGAATCACTGACTACACCTTTAATTGTATATTAATTAATTTCAAATGATTATATTCCGCCACGTTTCTTTTGTGTTGAAAATACAAGACAAAAATCCCAGAAATTCAAAAAATACTTTGTTTTTTATTGACCATATTCCGTCTGTACACACACGTCATAATAATAATAATAAAACAACTTTTTTTTTAAATATTTAAATAATAAATAAATTAATAATTTAAATTAATTCAGAGAGCTTCAGTCAGTGTTTGACACAGTCAGACACACACACACACACACACACACACACACACACACACACACACACACACACACATTTTGACACACACACACACACACACACACAGAGTTTGACACACAGTCAAACTATATAAACATACATAAATTAACAGGGATATAACATTAAATAGCTTTTTTCTTATTTTCCCCCAAAACAAAACAAAGCATATAAAACATATTCTCGGTAAAATACATAAACACAGACAGACACAAGTTTCTTATTTACATATGTACACATTTCAGAATTCAACCGGAGCACAAGATTTTATGTAATAAGATAAATAATTTAAACTGTTTACAAAATGTTACAGAGTGGACCTTTAAAGTAGCTGTGAGGAACTTTCAGTGTGTGTTAATTCTAGCGCCCCCCTTTGGACTAAAAGCGGTAGTGTTTTTTGACCACGCCAGCTGTTGTTTCTGGATGAGCATATACCAAAGGCATTAAGAAAAACTATATAAAAACAGCATTCTTTGCACTGATGGTCTCGTTTGCTGTTGCATGTAATTGATGATCATCAGAGGAAAAAACGAGACTGTTTCAGAAATATTTCAAAGTTCCTCGTAGCACCTTTAAATAAAAATTCAACATTAGTAGCTTGGGATCCACTTTCTTTTTTTTTAACTGTTCTTGTGATAGCCAATCAAATCGCTGCGTTTCCAATTTCCCCGTCTCCGATTGGTTCACAAAAAATCATTCAGCTGTGTTCTTCCGATTCACTGTGTTGCCGTGGAGAAGAGGCGGTTTGCTGCTGTTGCTGTTTAGATGAACTTGACAAATCAATCGCTACTTCTTCTTCATCCTCGATATCCGACCCATCCTCCATTTCTAACATCTCCTCTTCTTCTTCTTCTTCTTCTTCGTTTTCGTTTTCACGCACTTCCCGTTTGGCTAGCATTGCCTCGCTGACGTTGCTGCCGTTGCGACGTTCTGAATTTCCAAAATAAGAGGAGTTGTTGTCCCGCGAGGAATGGGTCGAATGGGTGGAATCGGACGGAGCAGGAGGAGGGGGAGGACTGGTACATTTCTTGGAGATTTCTAGAGATTTCTTGTGCATTCCTGTGAACAAACAAAGATGGAGGAGAAAGAAGAGTTAGTGAATATAGTAGGAGACAGCAGGGATTTTTAATATGAAATGAGCAAGCACTTGGTAGGCTAAATAAAGGTGGAGTCAGTGATTCTGGAGAACTGGTATGTAAACAAAGGGGGCCACAAAAAGCTACCTAGTTTACAGAGCCTAGGCTGTGTATTAACACTGGATTTTTTTCAGCGCACACACACAGTACAGACAGGTAGCGGATCATGAGGAGATATTCACTGATTTTTAACAAAAGTGATTTTGACAACAAGCGTTCTCCAGAATCACTGACTGCACCTTTACATCTAATAGATAATGTAACAGTGTGCATTTATTACAGTGTGTATTTCTGCATGGTGTGGTGTGTGTTAGTGTATATCACAGTATGTGTCAGTGTGTGTGTGTGTGTGTGTGTGTGTGTGTGTGTCTGTTTGTCTGTCCCTCTGTGTGTCTGTGTGTCTGTCTCTCTGTCTGTCTGTCTGCATGCATGTATAAGTGCATGTGTGTGTGTGTGTGTGAATGTTAACAGTGCATGTGTGTGTGTGTCTGTCTGTCTGTCTGTGTGTGTGTGTGTGTGTGTGTGTGTGTCTGTCTGTCTGTCTGTCTGTCTGCGTGCATGTATAAGTGCATGTGTGTGTGTGTGTATTACTGACGTGCATGGGGCTCACCCAGCAGCCACGGAGCGCACCCCCCCACCAGTCCCTGTTTGGCCGAGTTGATGATGGACTCGGGCAGAGGGATGGAGTGCCTCACCATCGCCCCGTAGAGGCCGTACTCTGCCATCACACTGCTGCGGCCCCAACACTTCTCACGCTTACGCCACTTAGCACGCCGATTCTGGAACCAAACCTGCAAGAGAGAAAAGGGATTGTTAAAAGGTGTTAAAGGCCTACTTCACCTGGTGGGAATATGAAGGTGTATTGAACTCTGAGATCCTATGTAGTATAAATGTGCAAACATTTTAGAAATCGGTTCATCCCAGCCTGAGAAAAGGCAGAAAGAGTGTTTTTATGGTCTCACTGTCTAACCCTACAGTTTCTTAGGGAAGACTGTGGGATTAATATAGTTATTTTAAGTGTGTTGATATGACTACAGGCATTTTACATATATACAAAGATCATCATGTTTTTAAAGGTGCTACGAGGAACTTTTAAATATTTCTGAAACAGTCTAATTTTTCCTCTGATGATCATAAATTACATGTAACAGCAAACGAGACCATCAGTGCAAAGAATGCTATTTTTATATAGTTTTTCTTAATGCTTTTGTCATGGGTATACACTCACTGTGTGTGTGTGTGTGTGCGTGTGTGCGTGTGTATCTGTCTGTCTGTCTGTCTCTTACCTGTATCCTGTCCTCAGGAAGCTCCGTCTTCATGGCTAACATTTCTCTGGCGTAGACGTCGGGGTAATGCGCCTCGTGGAAGGCTTTCTCCAACTCCTCCAGCTGGTGAGACGTGAACACAGTCCTGCAAACACACGATATAAAATATAAATTAGTATCTTAATATGTACACAGACACACATAACAACAACATTTAATTTAAATGAAAATCAAACGTTTCTTTATTTTCAAAGTACAAATTTTCTAAATTAAAATGATTGACTAATAAATATGTTGTATATTTTTTTTTAGCTGTAACATGTTTAAACCTGCAGTGTGTAGAATTTTGGGTTTTATTTCCTAGCAGATTTTGTAGAAAATAATTATAATATCCATAAGTACATTTAATTTAGTGCATAATAGCTGAATTTCTTTTTTTTAATTTATTTTTTTCCCCTGAGAAAGGGTCTCATATATGTCCATATTTCTGCATATCTTGGACCAAGGCCTAGTGCCGCCATCTTGAAAGTGTCATAGTTGGAATGTCATCAGGTGCATTGTTTAAAATGTAGAATTGTTCTTGTCCTTGAAGGCCACTGTAGCTTCTGTTATTATTCTAAAGGGTTGGGGTTACCCAGGGAGCGTTGCATTCTAGAACTTTGTAGAACTTTCTTGATGATGTCATATTACACACTGCACCTTTAAATATTAACCACCAATAAACAAAATAATAATAATGAAATCTGCTATAGGCCTAATTCTTCCATTAATGAATGAATAATTGCACATTGGCTATATCTCACTTTTATAATAGCCTTTTACTGATAATTGTCTATGTATATAGGCCTATTCTTTGACTTGAAATTAATTATTTTATTTATGTTTATGTAGCCTATGTACTGTTCATGCAACACCACGTTATGTGTGACTGTACCTTGTAATAAACAATTATTATTTCTGATTAACCCAACATTTTCAGAATTATTTGGTATTTTCAAACTAAATTTTAACATTGTGTTGTAACTTTTTACCTGTGTGTGTGTGTGTGTGTGTGTGTGTGTGTGTGTGTGTGTGTGTGTGTGTGTTGTCGTGGTTACCTGTGTGTGTGTGTGTGTGTGTGTTGTCGTGGTTACCTGTGTGTGTGTGTGTGTGTGTGTGTGTGTGTGTGTGTGTGTTGTCGTGGTTACCTGTGTCGCCTCTTCTTTCTCTTCGCGGAGTTCGCGGCGCTTTTCGAGTCGTTTCGATCCGACAGACATTCTTCATCTGCGTCACAAAACAACAAAGAACAGCTGATCAATAACCGATAATCAAGTGATGGACCAACGGACATGAGAGGGGAGGGGAAGGGGGGGGGGAGCGCGGGAAAAACATGACGGTTTACTCATTAGAATTCTCTGGATTTAATGGGGGCAATTTGGCAAATAGGCGAAATAAATCAATGAATAAAAAGCTGTCGTGATGGGTCAACCCTAAACTAAATCAAACTAATTCAATAAAATATTTTAAAGACAGATTGTAGGGTATTTAAATTCAAATTCGGGAGTTTTCGTTTCACATAAAGGCCTAACAATGCATTAATAAAGCCTACAGCCTATATAATAGGAAAAACCCTCAGCTCTTCAAAATAAAACGGAAAATTTTTTATAAGCCGAGCAGAGCCGAAGTGAGCCGAAGATAAAAAACAAAAAACGAAAACTGAAATTAGAGGAAAAATCAAATAAATAAAAAGTACAGAAAAAAAATCTACTTGTTTAGAACAACAAACGAAAAATGTTCAGAAACCCGAGAGGAGCCGAACGAAACCGAAGCAAAACGGAGCAAAATACTAATTAAAAAATCTAAAAGTTAATTTGATTTTTTTTTTTGTTTTAATCAATTATCTTCGATCCTATATTGGCCGCGTTTCCCAGAATCCCAAAGAGCCTCTTTGGGCAGAGTTCTTCTTTGGAGCGCACTTAAGAACGCTGTGAAAGAAGAATGCGTTTCCCAGATTCCTTCTTAGCGAAAGTAGTACTTTCACTAAGATGGAACTGAAAGACGGAGCTGACCCACTCTTTCAACCTTTCTTAGCGACCAAATCGTCAGTGATCATGCCGCGTCAGGGAAATTTATTTCCTCCACTTTTCGAAATAATAAAACAATGCTCAATCGGACCACTGGCGCAAGAAACATAGACTAATAGTAGAGAAAAAAAATGTTTTAATGAATCAGACGTTTACGTTTTCCACACACATGTGAGTTTATAGTGCTACTACACATACAAAAAAATCATCAACAACCCTTCAACAACAGCATTTCACAGATATCAAAGAAACAGATTTAATTGAACTCAGCTGAACCTCATTCAGAGCGGCTCCACCTGCTAAAGGCGTTGCCAAAGTCCGCGCGTGTGAGAAACCATGGCTGCAATACAACACCTTCTCGCTGCGAACCAACAGCCTCGCCGTGCGCGAAGCCAGACGGTTTACATAAATGCATACGTGCGTCGGCACTTCTCCCCACTGGACGTGCTATCAGACCGGGCCGTCCAGGCAAAGTACCGGCTGCCCCGTGCGGAGATCCAACGGCTGATCTCTCTGGTGTCTCCACACATCCAGAGCAACCCGCTGCAATTTTGCCTTCAGCCCGGTCCAACAACCCGCAGCCCCTACCTCTTCACCACCAGTCACCAAGCACTAAACCATAAACCCACAACCACCACACATCACCCATATCAACTCTCAGGCCTGAAGGCTGGAATAAATAAACAGAACCAGCAGATGTAGGCTACATGTAACGTCCTGCACACTATGATTATTGCTGCACTGTCCGGTGCTTTACCTGAAAGTCTGGCACTGGAATGCTGTTGCTGTTGCACAATACGCACACGTCATTAACCTACGCTTAGATACATTACAAATTGCCTGGGACTTTTTGTTGCTAGGTTTGACACCCTCATTTCAATGCAAAATGATCCACACAATACATGGTTGAAAAGAAACCAAAATAGTTTATTGAAACCATATGGGGGAGGGGTTACTCCGCGCTGTCTTTACTGCGTCTGCATCACCTGCAACGAAGGGAGATTGATTAGTGAAACCTTCTCACTCTTCCTTTTTGTTTGGTTCTGGAACTCCTGCCACTTCTTCCTCACAGCACGCCTGTCACGCAGGCCACATGGGCTGGAGGGGGACATATTTTCGGCTATGGCCTGCCTAACACGGTTCTTCACCGTGATGTTCTTTTTGCCCCTTGTTCCCCCGAATAAAACTGCCCGGTGCTGCCAGACCTCGTCCACTAAGACGCCCAACTCCTCCGCGGTAAACGACGGTGCCCGCTTGTTTATTTTGCTGCCGCTTTCTTCCATTCTCACATCACATGTGTGTGCCTATATCCACGGGGTATATATGCGCTAATGGGCTTGATTACTACTTTGATACACTTGTTGCCACACACACCCGCACCCACACACACGTTAGCCTACATGCGTAGCCTAATTCCACCTGTGTGGGGGAGACCACGGGGCGCTGTGTGTGACTTATGCGCTGATAAAGAGGTGGGTGATCGATTCGCCTGGCATCGATTTATTCAGTTTCAGCACGACCGCGGTGGACAGCTCCCACCAAAGTACTTCTTTCGATGCTTCTTTCGCTTCATCTTACGGCTCTCCAAAGAAGGGACTTAAGAAGCCATCTGGGAAACACCCGTATCTTAACGCTCCTTCTTTGGCGAACCCTTCTTTCTTTGGCGAACCCTTCTTTCGACCCTTCTTTGGCCCCAAAGAACGATCGCATCTGGGAAACGCGGCCATTATCATTCGTTTTTTTGGATTTGATGAGCTAAATATTGTCTAAAAATGAAATCACGAATATAAGACCAAAGTTTAACGCCAACAATCCACTAGGCTATAAACACTTATAGGCCTACTAAAAGTCATGACGTATAGCCATACTGGAAATATTCAATTTATACAACACTTTGAATGTGCCATTAAAAGAGTAAAAATCCACACCTGAGAAAACATATCTCTGTGTTACATACACACTGAGATAACACTGGAAAGAAATGTAGCCTACAGATAAAATAAATAAATACACACCTGAATATGCGTCTCTCTGTGCTTCCATGTGTTGCATACTCTGCAGGTAGTGGTGGCTGTCCGCTCTGGCCTGAAGCAGAGGGTGATTTCCCGGTAGAAAGCATGGCGCTCCGTGGGGCTGCTGCGCCGCTAGCGAACATAGGAAGCCGAGACCGAGGGGCAAAGAGCCGCCTGGGAAAGAGAAACCTCCGAGCGAAGGACCACCGGGACCTCCGGGGCCACCCCCTCCACCGTGAGACTCTACCCCGGAAACAGAGCCCGAAGTCGGCTGCGTAAGCTCCGTCTCGAGCCCCAACAGATCGGTGATGGCAAAACCTAGAAAAAATCAAAAAGTGAAATTAAATAAGTTTTTATTTAAAAAGCCCAATATCACAACCTAGAAATCAATGGAAAGGATGTCTCAGTCATTCATCAATTATAACTGAGTCCCACGTATTAAAAATTGTACATGAGTGTTTGTTTTCAAAGAGGAAAAGAGAGAAATGATCGGATATGAATAAATAGGTTACAATAAAACTGAAAAATCTAAATGAAATATTTTTAATTTCAATATCAGACCAGAATTTTATTTCTTTAAATACTTTATATTCGAGATTTATCTTATTTTTTAGGAACACACACAAGCAACTGAAAACACAAAAACAAAAGACAAAATAAAATAAATAACCAACATGGCGTCCTCTACTCTACAGGTTTCTATAACAGCTAACATGGCGTACTCTACTTTACAGGTTTCTATAACAGCTAACATGGCGTACTCTACTTTACAGGTTTCTAAGGACATTGTTTAAACTAAAGGTAAATGTTAAGCAGAGAATCGCAACTGACGTTAGGGCAACAGCGCAGATATCAAACTAAAAACATGGCAGTACCATATAAACAGAAAAACACTCAAATTAAATAGTCTCACACGTAATAAAGAGGTAATAAATAGTATAAATAAATACGCTTATGTAGCCTATAAAATAGCGTTTATCCATATCAAGCCAATTGCCTATTTGAGCTCACTTGGCAACTCGCCCGAAAAGACGACTGGCCATTAATAAGCCACAAAAAACTGCAACCGGCAACAAGCAATATTTAGAAGCAACTTTAACAACAAAAAAGACGAGTTCAAAGTTGCTTATAAAGAGCAGGCATGGCAACATTGCTCCTAGCATTAAAATATATTTTACCAGAGGCAGGACCTTAAAAAAATAATGAAAAACCTCGACCTAAACGACTTTCCAAAACAACCAATATTTAGAAGCAACTTTACAACAAAAAAGGCGAAATCTATCTATCTATCTATCTATCTATCTATCTATCTATCTATCTATCTATCTATCTATCTATCTATCTATCTATCTATCTATCTATCTGTCTATCTGTCTATCCATCCATCCATCCATCCATCCATCCATCCATGAATCACATTTGAAATTCAATCTTATACCTTTTGAGCGAAATCCCGTGGAGCTTCCATGGGTTAGGCGGGACTTGTCGATCCCAAAGCCCGGAGATAAGAGCTTCACTCTCGGCTTCTCTAGCACGTCCTCCCGGCCTGTCATGGTGCTATTTGAAAAAATATTTTTTCTCCAAGTCGAACACAATTTGAAGTCAATTTCTGTAATTTCTGCGAGACATACAGATGAATCGAAAATACGTTTATCTCCGACCGAAAAAGACGAGTAATATAAAGGCTAAAATACGCCTGAATATATGCTAGAAAGTGCAAAAAAAAATCAGGCGAAACCGAAAATGGTTACCGGTCAAAAACTGTTGATAAAAATACGGATGACGGAGATGAACGCATTTGGCAGCGCGCGGGCTTTTTATCCAGACCCGCTTTCTAGGGGATCAGACAGGCGACCAATCAAAAGAGAGCGCTTTGAGACACACACACACACACACACACACACACACACACACACACACACACACTCACAGCGCTGGGCCCAATCCCAAAGGATTAATTGCCACCAATTTTCCTTCAATCCGCTCAGGATTTTCTCTCCCTGAAGAAGAGAGTTTTTTTTTTCCTTTTTTTTTTTTTTTTTTTAATTTTCGTTGTTTGTCTTTGATCGGAGCGACGCACGCGCTGACACTTAATCAATTAAATATCCCTGTCGTCATTAATCATTAATTATTTTAGGCCTATTGTGTGTGTGTGTGTGTGTGTGTGTGTGTGTGTGTGTGTGTGTCTATTAGTTATTCAGCGGGAAACGCGAAGAAGCCAAGAATCAATAGAGTATAATTAAATTAAAATGAGCTTGTGAATGCTTTTAAAACAAGGATAAATTAACCGCTTTGGGCTATAGTTTGAATTAATTTAGTGATGTTTAGAAATATTGATATAGGCCTACAAATATACTATGTACAGGCCTTAAAAATCATTATTAAATTTTTAGGACATGTTAGTGTGCAAAGTTTTAACAGAACAGATTGTGGATAAAGCCTTTTTTTAATTTTATGTATCAAAAAATACTATGTACTGGTCTTAAAAATGCATTTTCATCGTGTTTTTTAAGAAGAAAATGTCTCATAAATCAGACAGTGAACAACATATGAACAAATCCTTCTGTAATAATCTTCAGAATAGTGCTGAGAATTAATTTTAAACACTAAATATGAACAAATTAAAAATATTAAAGACACAGTAACATTTGAAAATACAAAGAAATATTCAATTGAAAAAATTCGAATAATCATTAATTTATAGCGTATACGTGTTCATTTTTCACACACACACACACGCACGCACGCACGCACACACACACACACGCACACACACACACACACACACACACACACACACACACACACACACAAAACAATCATTCAATTTAAGAAAAAGCGTTAGTTTAAATTGTAATATAAAAATAACACCATTAGCGTCTCAGTGATTCCATCCCTAATCTTTAATCTCCGTCATGTGATTTGGCCTCAGAAACGATAACGCTACGTTTTAAATTCACAATAAAATATAATATATAAATAGAACAATTAGATAAATAAAAGGAAATAAATATATAATGTAATTTATTTTATTTTATTTAAAAATAATTATTTTTTTAATATTAAATAATAAAAAAAATACTAAATTAAATAAATAAAACAATTAATTAAA
>CASHTC010001498.1:312500-315000 GCA_949357725.1 Hyperoplus immaculatus | reverse complement strand
ACCCTAACCCTAACCCTAACCCTAACCCTAACCCTAACCCTAACCCTAACCCTAACCCTAACCCTAACCCTAACCCTAACCCTAACCCTAACCCTAACCCTAACCCTAACCCTAACCCTAACCCTAACCCTAACCCTAACCCTAACCCTAACCCTAACCCTAACCCTAACCCTAACCCTAACCCTAACCCTAACCCTAACCCTAACCCTAACCCTAACCCTAACCCTAACCCTAACCCTAACCCTAACCCTAACCCTAACCCTAACCCTAACCCTAACCCTAACCCTAACCCTAACCCTAACCCTAACCCTAACCCTAACCCTAACCCTAACCCTAACCCTAACCCTAACCCTAACCCTAACCCTAACCCTAACCCTAACCCTAACCCTAACCCTAACCCTAACCCTAACCCTAACCCTAACCCTAACCCTAACCCTAACCCTAACCCTAACCCTAACCCTAACCCTAACCCTAACCCTAACCCTAACCCTAACCCTAACCCTAACCCTAACCCTAACCCTAACCCTAACCCTAACCCTAACCCTAACCCTAACCCTAACCCTAACCCTAACCCTAACCCTAACCCTAACCCTAACCCTAACCCTAACCCTAACCCTAACCCTAACCCTAACCCTAACCCTAACCCTAACCCTAACCCTAACCCTAACCCTAACCCTAACCCTAACCCTAACCCTAACCCTAACCCTAACCCTAACCCTAACCCTAACCCTAACCCTAACCCTAACCCTAACCCTAACCCTAACCCTAACCCTAACCCTAACCCTAACCCTAACCCTAACCCTAACCCTAACCCTAACCCTAACCCTAACCCTAACCCTAACCCTAACCCTAACCCTAACCCTAACCCTAACCCTAACCCTAACCCTAACCCTAACCCTAACCCTAACCCTAACCCTAACCCTAACCCTAACCCTAACCCTAACCCTAACCCTAACCCTAACCCTAACCCTAACCCTAACCCTAACCCTAACCCTAACCCTAACCCTAACCCTAACCCTAACCCTAACCCTAACCCTAACCCTAACCCTAACCCTAACCCTAACCCTAACCCTAACCCTAACCCTAACCCTAACCCTAACCCTAACCCTAACCCTAACCCTAACCCTAACCCTAACCCTAACCCTAACCCTAACCCTAACCCTAACCCTAACCCTAACCCTAACCCTAACCCTAACCCTAACCCTAACCCTAACCCTAACCCTAACCCTAACCCTAACCCTAACCCTAACCCTAACCCTAACCCTAACCCTAACCCTAACCCTAACCCTAACCCTAACCCTAACCCTAACCCTAACCCTAACCCTAACCCTAACCCTAACCCTAACCCTAACCCTAACCCTAACCCTAACCCTAACCCTAACCCTAACCCTAACCCTAACCCTAACCCTAACCCTAACCCTAACCCTAACCCTAACCCTAACCCTAACCCTAACCCTAACCCTAACCCTAACCCTAACCCTAACCCTAACCCTAACCCTAACCCTAACCCTAACCCTAACCCTAACCCTAACCCTAACCCTAACCCTAACCCTAACCCTAACCCTAACCCTAACCCTAACCCTAACCCTAACCCTAACCCTAACCCTAACCCTAACCCTAACCCTAACCCTAACCCTAACCCTAACCCTAACCCTAACCCTAACCCTAACCCTAACCCTAACCCTAACCCTAACCCTAACCCTAACCCTAACCCTAACCCTAACCCTAACCCTAACCCTGTTTTTCCATGTTAAAAAAAGTTACTCGGAAATGGCTAAAAATTGGTGAGCATGTAGTCCTGGCCAAGGGCTACAACAGGCACTGCTTGGAATTGTGTTGCCCCTCTGCGTTGGGGAGTTACAGAGCTTCAAACTTTTCAAATCGCGATTGCAGTACCCACAATCGCCACCAGGGGGACGAAACTTTTTCGGCCAATGCGCCTGGTCCCAAGGTATCCGAGGATGGTCTCGGTATGAGGTTGCCCCTCTGCGTTCAAAATTTACGTCCAAAAAACCACTTTTGAAAAGTGGGCAGATTGCTCTTAACCTAACCCTAACCCTAACCCTAACCCTAACCCTAACCCTAACCCTAACCCTAACCCTAACCCTAACCCTAACCCTAACCCTAACCCTAACCCTAACCCTAACCCTAACCCTAACCCTAACCCTAACCCTAACCCTAACCCTAACCCAACCCTAACCCTAACCCTAACCCTAACCCTAACCCTAACCCTAACCCTAACCCTAACCCTAACCCTAACCCTAACCCTAACCCTAAAAAAACTTCACCACAGACCATTACCAAACGACTCAAAATGGCCTGAAACGTGCTCCTAAATACTTTTTGGAAAAACCATTTTCGACTCCACACTTAGTCAAATTTTAACAAAAAAATATTTTATATAGGGTTTTTAAAAAACTTCACCACAGACCATTACCAAACGACTCAAAATGGCCTGAAACGTGCTCCTAGACACTTCCTGGGGGAACTTTTTTTTTTT
>CASHTC010001498.1:290000-302500 GCA_949357725.1 Hyperoplus immaculatus | reverse complement strand
TAAAAACACTCATAACTCGGAAAACAAAGCTCCTAGAGCCTCGGGGGTAGCACCATTGGAAAGCCCATCCCAAAATTAGTCTAGTAGGCCACTTTAAATGTCAACTTTACCTTTTCAAGGAGAGTTATTTGACGATGGCCCTTTGGGCCATCCTGGTTAAAACCCCCTTATCCTAGTCATGCACTGATATGTATTATCTCCGCAAAGCCACAAGAGGGCAGCATTGGCCCATATTGGAACTTTTTTTTTCGGACTCAGCACTTAGAAAGATGTTTCGCTTATAACTCCAGAACCGTAGGTCCTAGAGACTTGAAACCAAGTTATGTCCGACATAATTCGGGCATGCTGAACACACTGGAGTTGTCCCCGAGTCTCTACGACCTTCCGTTCAGGAGATACAGAACTTTTAAACATAAAAACACTGGAAACTCAAAGAAGGAAAGCTCCTAGAGCCTCGGGGGTAGCACCATAGGAAAGCCCATCCCAACATTTGTCTAGTAGGCCAGTTTAAATGTCAACTTTACCTTTTCAAGGAGAGTTATTTGACGATGGCCCTTTGGGCCATCCTGGTTAAAACCCCCTTATCCTAACCCTAACCCTAACCCTAACCCTACTTATCTTTTTAGAGATGGACTTCATGTGCAGCTTCACGGGCAAGGCTATGGCGAAATAGAAACAGAAAGAGCAGAGCAGAGACATGTTAGTCCAATAATACAATACATATATTTTTTTGTATTTGATTATGAGCACCTTATGTCACATTCAACCATGAATGAGTTACCTATTTAGACGGGGCAGAGGAGTTGTAGTCCATTGTGAAGGCTTTGTTTTGTCCGTCTGTAAAACAGAAAAAAAATATTTATTGTCTATACAGACAGACAGATAGACAGACAGACAGACAGACAGACAGACAGACAGACAGACAGACAGACAGACAGACAGAGGGAGAGACAGACAGACAGACAGACAGAGGGAGAGACAGACAGAGAGAGAGAGAGAGAGAGGGAGAGACAGACAGAGGGAGAGAGAGACAGACAGAGAGACACACACACACACACACACACACACACACACACACAGGTCAGAAAATTAAATGCACATTCCTAATATATTAATATTGATAATAATAATGTGTGTTAGTGAGTGAGTGTGTATTAACCCTGTGTGTGTGTGTGTGTGTGTGTGTGTACTCACGCGTTGGGGGTGTAGACATACAGACAGACAGACAGACAGACAGACTGTTATAGATGCTTTTGCATGTGAATACGAATGTTTTTCATTGATTAAGACGTGTTGTTGATGACGTTGTAACACACTGGAAGAGACAGGAGACTGGCTTTGGAATGAGAGTCTAAAAAAACATTTATTTTGATTTATCAAAAGCACAGTCATGCATTGATATGTATTATCTCCGCAAAGCCACAAGAGGGCAGCATTGGCCCATATTGGAACTTTTTTTTTTGGACTCAGCACTTAGAAAGATGTTTCGCTTATAACTCCAGAACCGTAGGTCCTAGAGACTTGAAACCAAGTTCTGTCCGACATAATTCGGGCACGCTGAACACACTGGAGTTGTCCCCGAGTCTCTACGACCTTCCGTTCAGGAGATACAGAACTTTTAAACATAAAAACACTGGAAACTCACAGAAGGAAAGCTCCTAGAGCCTCGGGGGTAGCACCATTGGAAAGCCCATCCCAAAATTAGTCTAGTAGGCCACTTTAAATGTCAACTTTACCTTTTCAAGGAGAGTTATTTGACGATGGCCCTTGTCCTAGCCCAGCTTCCACATTCAGATTCCACATTCCACATTCAGCTTCCACATTCAGATTCCACATTCCACATTCAGATTCCACATTCAGATTCCACATTCAGATTCCACATTCCGATTCCACATTCAGATTCCACATTCAGATTCCACATTCCACATTCAGATTCCACATTCAGATTCCACATTCCACATTCAGATTCCACATTCAGATTCCAACTTTTTACATAGGGTTTTTAGAAAACTTCACTACAGACCATTACCAGACCACTCGAAATGGCCTGAAACGTGCTCATAGACACTTCCTGGGGGAACTTTTTTTTTTTGGACTCAACACTTAGAGATATTTTCAATGACGCCCATTCATTCCCATTGGGCCGACGTTTTCGCTTATAACTCCAGAACCGTAGGTCCTAGAGACTTGAAACCAAGTTCCGTCGACATAATTCGGCCACGCTGAACACACTGGAGTTGTCCCCGAGTCTCTACGACCTTCCGGTCAGGAGATACAGAACTTTTAAACATAAAAACACTCATAACTCGGAAAACAAAGCTCCTAGAGCCTCGGGGGTAGCACCATTGGAAAGCCCATCCCAAAATTAGTCTAGTAGGCCACTTTAAATGTCAACTTTACCTTTTCAAGGAGAGTTATTTGACGATGGCCCTTTGGGCCATCCTGGTTAAAACCCCCTTATCCTAGTCATGCACTGATATGTATTATCTCCGCAAAGCCACAAGAGGGCAGAATTGGCCCATATTGGAACTTTTTTTTTCGGACTCAGCACTTAGAAAGATGTTTCGCTTATAACTCCAGAACCGTAGGTCCTAGAGACTTGAAACCAAGTTATGTCCGACATAATTCGGGCACGCTGAACACACTGGAGTTGTCCCCGAGTCTCTACGACCTTCCGTTCAGGAGATACAGAACTTTTAAACATAAAAACACTGGAAACTCAAAGAAGGAAAGCTCCTAGAGCCTCGGGGGTAGCACCATAGGAAAGCCCATCCCAACATTTGTCTAGTAGGCCAGTTTAAATGTCAACTTTACCTTTTCAAGGAGAGTTATTTGACGATGGCCCTTTGGGCCATCCTGGTTAAAACCCCCTTATCCTAACCCTAACCCTAACCCTAACCCTAACCCTACTTATCTTTTTAGAGATGGACTTCATGTGCAGCTTCACGGGCAAGGCTATGGCGAAATAGAAACAGAAAGAGCAGAGCAGAGACATGTTTGTCCAATAATACAATACATATATTTTTTTGTATTTGATTATGAGCACCTTATGTCACATTCAACCATGAATGAGTTACCTATTTAGACGGGGCAGAGGAGTTGTAGTCCATTGTGAAGGCTTTGTTTTGTCCGTCTGTAAAACAGAAAAAAAATATTTATTGTCTATACAGACAGACAGATAGACAGACAGACAGACAGACAGACAGACAGACACACAGACAGACAGACAGACAGAGGGAGAGACAGACAGACAGACAGACAGAGGGAGAGACAGACAGAGAGAGAGAGAGAGAGAGAGAGGGAGAGACAGACAGAGGGAGAGAGAGACAGACAGAGAGACACACACACACACACACACACACACACACACACACACACAGGTCAGAAAATTAAATGCACATTCCTAATATATTAATATTGATAATAATAATGTGTGTTAGTGAGTGAGTGTGTATTAACCCTGTGTGTGTGTGTGTGTGTGTGTGTACTCACGCGTTGGGGGTGTAGACATACAGACAGACAGACAGACAGACAGACTGTTATAGATGCTTTTGCATGTGAATACGAATGTTTTTCATTGATTAAGACGTGTTGTTGATGACGTTGTAACACACTGGAAGAGACAGGAGACTGGCTTTGGAATGAGAGTCTAAAAAAACATTTATTTTGATTTATCAAAAGCACAGTCATGCATTGATATGTATTATCTCCGCAAAGCCACAAGAGGGCAGCATTGGCCCATATTGGAACTTTTTTTTTTGGACTCAGCACTTAGAAAGATGTTTCGCTTATAACTCCAGAACCGTAGGTCCTAGAGACTTGAAACCAAGTTCTGTCCGACATAATTCGGGCACGCTGAACACACTGGAGTTGTCCCCGAGTCTCTACGACCTTCCGTTCAGGAGATACAGAACTTTTAAACATAAAAACACTGGAAACTCACAGAAGGAAAGCTCCTAGAGCCTCGGGGGTAGCACCATTGGAAAGCCCATCCCAAAATTAGTCTAGTAGGCCACTTTAAATGTCAACTTTACCTTTTCAAGGAGAGTTATTTGACGATGGCCCTTGTCCTAGCCCAGCTTCCACATTCAGATTCCACATTCCACATTCAGCTTCCACATTCAGATTCCACATTCCACATTCAGATTCCACATTCAGATTCCACATTCAGATTCCACATTCCGATTCCACATTCAGATTCCACATTCAGATTCCACATTCCACATTCAGATTCCACATTCAGATTCCACATTCCACATTCAGATTCCACATTCAGATTCCAACTTTTTACATAGGGTTTTTAGAAAACTTCACTACAGACCATTACCAGACCACTCGAAATGGCCTGAAACGTGCTCATAGACACTTCCTGGGGGAACTTTTTTTTTTTGGACTCAACACTTAGAGATATTTTCAATGACGCCCATTCATTCCCATTGGGCCGACGTTTTCGCTTATAACTCCAGAACCGTAGGTCCTAGAGACTTGAAACCAAGTTCCGTCGACATAATTCGGCCACGCTGAACACACTGGAGTTGTCCCCGAGTCTCTACGACCTTCCGTTCAGGAGATACAGAACTTTTAAACATAAAAACACTCATAACTCGGAAAACAAAGCTCCTAGAGCCTCGGGGGTAGCACCATTGGAAAGCCCATCCCAAAATTAGTCTAGTAGGCCACTTTAAATGTCAACTTTACCTTTTCAAGGAGAGTTATTTGACGATGGCCCTTTGGGCCATCCTGGTTAAAACCCCCTTATCCTAGTCATTATCCTAGTCATGCACTGATATGTATTATCTCCGCAAAGCCACAAGAGGGCAGCATTGGCCCATATTGGAACTTTTTTTTTCGGACTCAGCACTTAGAAAGATGTTTCGCTTATAACTCCAGAACCGTAGGTCCTAGAGACTTGAAACCAAGTTCTGTCCGACATAATTCGGGCACGCTGAACACACTGGACTTGTCCCCGAGTCTCTACGACCTTCCGTTCAGGAGATACAGAACTTTTAAACATAAAAACACTGGAAACTCAAAGAAGGAAAGCTCCTAGAGCCTCGGGGGTAGCACCATAGGAAAGCCCATCCCAACATTTGTCTAGTAGGCCAGTTTAAATGTCAACTTTACCTTTTCAAGGAGAGTTATTTGACGATGGCCCTTTGGGCCATCCTGGTTAAAACCCCCTTATCCTAACCCTAACCCTAACCCTAACCCTACTTATCTTTTTAGAGATGGACTTCATGTGCAGCTTCACGGGCAAGGCTATGGCGAAATAGAAACAGAAAGAGCAGAGCAGAGACATGTTAGTCCAATAATACAATACATATATTTTTTTGTATTTGATTATGAGCACCTTATGTCACATTCAACCATGAATGAGTTACCTATTTAGACGGGGCAGAGGAGTTGTAGTCCATTGTGAAGGCTTTGTTTTGTCCGTCTGTAAAACAGAAAAAAAATATTTATTGTCTATACAGACAGACAGATAGACAGACAGACAGACAGACAGACAGACAGACACACAGACAGACAGACAGACAGAGGGAGAGACAGACAGACAGACAGACAGAGGGAGAGACAGACAGAGAGAGAGAGAGAGAGAGAGAGGGAGAGACAGACAGAGGGAGAGAGAGACAGACAGAGAGACACACACACACACACACACACACACACACACACACACAGGTCAGAAAATTAAATGCACATTCCTAATATATTAATATTGATAATAATAATGTGTGTTAGTGAGTGAGTGTGTATTAACCCTGTGTGTGTGTGTGTGTGTGTGTGTACTCACGCGTTGGGGGTGTAGACATACAGACAGACAGACAGACAGACAGACAGACTGTTATAGATGCTTTTGCATGTGAATACGAATGTTTTTCATTGATTAAGACGTGTTGTTGATGACGTTGTAACACACTGGAAGAGACAGGAGACTGGCTTTGGAATGAGAGTCTAAAAAAACATTTATTTTGATTTATCAAAAGCACAGTCATGCATTGATATGTATTATCTCCGCAAAGCCACAAGAGGGCAGCATTGGCCCATATTGGAACTTTTTTTTTTGGACTCAGCACTTATTTGGACTCAGCACTTAGAAAGATGTTTCGCTTATAACTCCAGAACCGTAGGTCCTAGAGACTTGAAACCAAGTTATGTCCGACATAATTCGGGCACGCTGAACACACTGGAGTTGTCCCCGAGTCTCTACGACCTTCCGTTCAGGAGATACAGAACTTTTAAACATAAAAACACTGGAAACTCACAGAAGGAAAGCTCCTAGAGCCTCGGGGGTAGCACCATTGGAAAGCCCATCCCAAAATTAGTCTAGTAGGCCACTTTAAATGTCAACTTTACCTTTTCAAGGAGAGTTATTTGACGATGGCCCTTATCCTAGCCCAGCTTCCACATTCAGATTCCACATTCCACATTCAGCTTCCACATTCAGATTCCACATTCCACATTCAGATTCCACATTCAGATTCCACATTCAGATTCCACATTCCACATTCAGATTCCACATTCAGATTCCACATTCAGATTCCACATTCCACATTCAGATTCCACATTCAGATTCCACATTCCACATTCAGATTCCACATTCAGATTCCAACTTTTTACATAGGGTTTTTAGAAAACTTCACTACAGACCATTACCAGACCACTCGAAATGGCCTGAAACGTGCTCATAGACACTTCCTGGGGGAACTTTTTTTTTTTGGACTCAACACTTAGAGATATTTTCAATGACGCCCATTCATTCCCATTGGGCCGACGTTTTCGCTTATAACTCCAGAACCGTAGGTCCTAGAGACTTGAAACCAAGTTCCGTCGACATAATTCGGCCACGCTGAACACACTGGAGTTGTCCCCGAGTCTCTACGACCTTCCGGTCAGGAGATACAGAACTTTTAAACATAAAAACACTCATAACTCGGAAAACAAAGCTCCTAGAGCCTCGGGGGTAGCACCATTGGAAAGCCCATCCCAAAATTAGTCTAGTAGGCCACTTTAAATGTCAACTTTACCTTTTCAAGGAGAGTTATTTGACGATGGCCCTTTGGGCCATCCTGGTTATCATGCACTGATATGTATTATCTCCGCAAAGCCACAAGAGGGCAGAATTGGCCCATATTGGAACTTTTTTTTTCGGACTCAGCACTTAGAAAGATGTTTCGCTTATAACTCCAGAACCGTAGGTCCTAGAGACTTGAAACCAAGTTATGTCCGACATAATTCGGGCACGCTGAACACACTGGAGTTGTCCCCGAGTCTCTACGACCTTCCGTTCAGGAGATACAGAACTTTTAAACATAAAAACACTGGAAACTCAAAGAAGGAAAGCTCCTAGAGCCTCGGGGGTAGCACCATAGGAAAGCCCATCCCAACATTTGTCTAGTAGGCCAGTTTAAATGTCAACTTTACCTTTTCAAGGAGAGTTATTTGACGATGGCCCTTTGGGCCATCCTGGTTAAAACCCCCTTATCCTAACCCTAACCCTAACCCTAACCCTACTTATCTTTTTAGAGATGGACTTCATGTGCAGCTTCACGGGCAAGGCTATGGCGAAATAGAAACAGAAAGAGCAGAGCAGAGACATGTTAGTCCAATAATACAATACATATATTTTTTTGTATTTGATTATGAGCACCTTATGTCACATTCAACCATGAATGAGTTACCTATTTAGACGGGGCAGAGGAGTTGTAGTCCATTGTGAAGGCTTTGTTTTGTCCGTCTGTAAAACAGAAAAAAAATATTTATTGTCTATACAGACAGACAGATAGACAGACAGACAGACAGACAGACAGACAGACAGACAGACAGACAGACAGACAGACAGACAGACAGACAGACAGACAGACAGAGGGAGAGACAGACAGACAGACAGAGGGAGAGAGAGACAGACAGAGAGACACACACACACACACACACACACACACACACACACACACACAGGTCAGAAAATTAAATGCACATTCCTAATATATTAATATTGATAATAATAATGTGTGTTAGTGAGTGAGTGTGTATTAACCCTGTGTGTGTGTGTGTGTGTGTGTGTACTCACGCGTTGGGGGTGTAGACATACAGACAGACAGACAGACAGACAGACTGTTATAGATGCTTTTGCATGTGAATACGAATGTTTTTCATTGATTAAGACGTGTTGTTGATGACGTTGTAACACACTGGAAGAGACAGGAGACTGGCTTTGGAATGAGAGTCTAAAAAAACATTTATTTTGATTTATCAAAAGCACAGTCATGCATTGATATGTATTATCTCCGCAAAGCCACAAGAGGGCAGCATTGGCCCATATTGGAACTTTTTTTTTTGGACTCAGCACTTAGAAAGATGTTTCGCTTATAACTCCAGAACCGTAGGTCCTAGAGACTTGAAACCAAGTTATGTCCGACATAATTCGGGCACGCTGAACACACTGGAGTTGTCCCCGAGTCTCTACGACCTTCCGTTCAGGAGATACAGAACTTTTAAACATAAAAACACTGGAAACTCACAGAAGGAAAGCTCCTAGAGCCTCGGGGGTAGCACCATTGGAAAGCCCATCCCAAAATTAGTCTAGTAGGCCACTTTAAATGTCAACTTTACCTTTTCAAGGAGAGTTATTTGACGATGGCCCTTATCCTAGCCCAGCTTCCACATTCAGATTCCACATTCCACATTCAGCTTCCACATTCAGATTCCACATTCCACATTCAGATTCCACATTCAGATTCCACATTCAGATTCCACATTCCACATTCAGATTCCACATTCAGATTCCACATTCAGATTCCACATTCCACATTCAGATTCCACATTCAGATTCCACATTCCACATTCAGATTCCACATTCAGATTCCAACTTTTTACATAGGGTTTTTAGAAAACTTCACTACAGACCATTACCAGACCACTCGAAATGGCCTGAAACGTGCTCATAGACACTTCCTGGGGGAACTTTTTTTTTTTGGACTCAACACTTAGAGATATTTTCAATGACGCCCATTCATTCACATTGGGCCGACGTTTTCGCTTATAACTCCAGAACCGTAGGTCCTAGAGACTTGAAACCAAGTTCTGTCCGACATAATTCGGCCACGTTGAACACACTGGAGTTGTCCCCGAGTCTCTACGACCTTCCGTTCAGGAGATACAGAACTTTTAAACATAAAAACACTCATAACTCGGAAAACAAAGCTCCTAGAGCCTCGGGGGTAGCACCATTGGAAAGCCCATCCCAAAATTAGTCTAGTAGGCCACTTTAAATGTCAACTTTACCTTTTCAAGGAGAGTTATTTGACGATGGCCCTTTGGGCCATCCTGGTTAAAACCCCCTTATCCTAGTCATGCACTGATATGTATTATCTCCGCAAAGCCACAAGAGGGCAGCATTGGCCCATATTGGAACTTTTTTTTTCGGACTCAGCACTTAGAAAGATGTTTCGCTTATAACTCCAGAACCGTAGGTCCTAGAGACTTGAAACCAAGTTATGTCCGACATAATTCGGGCATGCTGAACACACTGGAGTTGTCCCCGAGTCTCTACGACCTTCCGTTCAGGAGATACAGAACTTTTAAACATAAAAACACTGGAAACTCAAAGAAGGAAAGCTCCTAGAGCCTCGGGGGTAGCACCATAGGAAAGCCCATCCCAACATTTGTCTAGTAGGCCAGTTTAAATGTCAACTTTACCTTTTCAAGGAGAGTTATTTGACGATGGCCCTTTGGGCCATCCTGGTTAAAACCCCCTTATCCTAACCCTAACCCTAACCCTAACCCTACTTATCTTTTTAGAGATGGACTTCATGTGCAGCTTCACGGGCAAGGCTATGGCGAAATAGAAACAGAAAGAGCAGAGCAGAGACATGTTAGTCCAATAATACAATACATATATTTTTTTGTATTTGATTATGAGCACCTTATGTCACATTCAACCATGAATGAGTTACCTATTTAGACGGGGCAGAGGAGTTGTAGTCCATTGTGAAGGCTTTGTTTTGTCCGTCTGTAAAACAGAAAAAAAATATTTATTGTCTATACAGACAGACAGATAGACAGACAGACAGACAGACAGACAGACAGACAGACAGAGGGAGAGACAGACAGACAGACAGACAGACAGAGGGAGAGACAGACAGAGAGAGAGAGAGAGAGAGGGAGAGACAGACAGAGGGAGAGAGAGACAGACAGAGAGACACACACACACACACACACACACACACACACAGGTCAGAAAATTAAATGCACATTCCTAATATATTAATATTGATAATAATAATGTGTGTTAGTGAGTGAGTGTGTATTAACCCTGTGTGTGTGTGTGTGTGTGTGTACTCACGCGTTGGGGGTGTAGACATACAGACAGACAGACAGACAGACAGACTGTTATAGATGCTTTTGCATGTGAATACGAATGTTTTTCATTGATTAAGACGTGTTGTTGATGACGTTGTAACACACTGGAAGAGACAGGAGACTGGCTTTGGAATGAGAGTCTAAAAAAACATTTATTTTGATTTATCAAAAGCACAGTCATGCATTGATATGTATTATCTCCGCAAAGCCACAAGAGGGCAGCATTGGCCCATATTGGAACTTTTTTTTTTGGACTCAGCACTTAGAAAGATGTTTCGCTTATAACTCCAGAACCGTAGGTCCTAGAGACTTGAAACCAAGTTATGTCCGACATAATTCGGGCACGCTGAACACACTGGAGTTGTCCCCGAGTCTCTACGACCTTCCGTTCAGGAGATACAGAACTTTTAAACATAAAAACACTCATAACTCGGAAACCAAAGCTCCTAGAGCCTCGGGGGTAGCACCATTGGAAAGCCCATCCCAAAATTAGTCTAGTAGGCCACTTTAAATGTCAACTTTACCTTTTCAAGGAGAGTTATTTGACGATGGCCCTTTGGGCCATCCTGGTTAAAACCCCCTTATCCTAGCCCAGCTTCCACATTCAGATTCCACATTCCACATTCAGCTTCCACATTCAGATTCCACATTCAGATTCCACATTCCACATTCAGATTCCACATTCAGATTCCACATTCCACATTCAGATTCCACATTCAGATTCCACATTCAGATTCCACATTCCACATTCAGATTCCACATTCAGATTCCACATTCCACATTCAGATTCCACATTCAGATTCCAACTTTTTACATAGGGTTTTTAGAAAACTTCACTACAGACCATTACCAGACCACTCAAAATGGCCTGAAACGTGCTCATAGACACTTCCTGGGGGAACTTTTTTTTTTTGGACTCAACACTTAGAGATATTTTCAATGACGCCCATTCATTCCCATTGGGCCGACGTTTTCGCTTATAACTCCAGAACCGTAGGTCCTAGAGACTTGAAACCAAGTTCCGTCGACATAATTCGGCCACGCTGAACACACTGGAGTTGTCCCCGAGTCTCTACGACCTTCCGGTCAGGAGATACAGAACTTTTAAACATAAAAACACTCATAACTCGGAAAACAAAGCTCCTAGAGCCTCGGGGGTAGCACCATTGGAAAGCCCATCCCAAAATTAGTCTAGTAGGCCACTTTAAATGTCAACTTTACCTTTTCAAGGAGAGTTATTTGACGATGGCCCTTTGGGCCATCCTGGTTAAAACCCCCTTATCCTAACCCTCTAACCCTAACCCTAACCCTAACCCTAACCCTAACCCTAACCCTAACCCTAACCCTAACCCTAACCCTAACCCTAACCCCTAACCCTAACCCTAACCCTAACCCTAACCCTAACCCTAACCCTAACCCTAACCCTAACCCTAACCCTAACCCTAACCCTAACAAAGCTCCTAGAGCCTCGGGGGTAGCACCATTGGAAAGCCCATCCCAAAATTAGTCTAGTAGGCCACTTTAAATGTCAACTTTACCTTTTCAAGGAGAGTTATTTGACGATGGCCCTTTGGGCCATCCTGGTTAAAACCCCCTTATCCTAGTCATGCACTGATATGTATTATCTCCGCAAAGCCACAAGAGGGCAGCATTGGCCCATATTGGAACTTTTTTTTTCGGACTCAGCACTTAGAAAGATGTTTCGCTTATAACTCCAGAACCGTAGGTCCTAGAGACTTGAAACCAAGTTCTGTCCGACATAATTCGGGCACGCTGAACACACTGGACTTGTCCCCGAGTCTCTACGACCTTCCGTTCAGGAGATACAGAACTTTTAAACATAAAAACACTGGAAACTCAAAGAAGGAAAGCTCCTAGAGCCTCGGGGGTAGCACCATAGGAAAGCCCATCCCAACATTTGTCTAGTAGGCCAGTTTAAATGTCAACTTTACCTTTTCAAGGAGAGTTATTTGACGATGGCCCTTTGGGCCATCCTGGTTAAAACCCCCTTATCCTAACCCTAACCCTAACCCTAACCCTACTTATCTTTTTAGAGATGGACTTCATGTGCAGCTTCACGGGCAAGGCTATGGCGAAATAGAAACAGAAAGAGCAGAGCAGAGACATGTTAGTCCAAT
>CASHTC010001498.1:277500-287500 GCA_949357725.1 Hyperoplus immaculatus | reverse complement strand
GGACTCAGCACTTAGAAAGATGTTTCGCTTATAACTCCAGAACCGTAGGTCCTAGAGACTTGAAACCAAGTTCTGTCCGACATAATTCGGGCACGCTGAACACACTGGACTTGTCCCCGAGTCTCTACGACCTTCCGTTCAGGAGATACAGAACTTTTAAACATAAAAACACTGGAAACTCAAAGAAGGAAAGCTCCTAGAGCCTCGGGGGTAGCACCATAGGAAAGCCCATCCCAACATTTGTCTAGTAGGCCAGTTTAAATGTCAACTTTACCTTTTCAAGGAGAGTTATTTGACGATGGCCCTTTGGGCCATCCTGGTTAAAACCCCCTTATCCTAACCCTAACCCTAACCCTAACCCTACTTATCTTTTTAGAGATGGACTTCATGTGCAGCTTCACGGGCAAGGCTATGGCGAAATAGAAACAGAAAGAGCAGAGCAGAGACATGTTAGTCCAATAATACAATACATATATTTTTTTGTATTTGATTATGAGCACCTTATGTCACATTCAACCATGAATGAGTTACCTATTTAGACGGGGCAGAGGAGTTGTAGTCCATTGTGAAGGCTTTGTTTTGTCCGTCTGTAAAACAGAAAAAAAATATTTATTGTCTATACAGACAGACAGATAGACAGACAGACAGACAGACAGACAGACAGACACACAGACAGACAGACAGACAGAGGGAGAGACAGACAGACAGACAGACAGAGGGAGAGACAGACAGAGAGAGAGAGAGAGAGAGAGAGGGAGAGACAGACAGAGGGAGAGAGAGACAGACAGAGAGACACACACACACACACACACACACACACACACACACACAGGTCAGAAAATTAAATGCACATTCCTAATATATTAATATTGATAATAATAATGTGTGTTAGTGAGTGAGTGTGTATTAACCCTGTGTGTGTGTGTGTGTGTGTGTACTCACGCGTTGGGGGTGTAGACATACAGACAGACAGACAGACAGACAGACAGACTGTTATAGATGCTTTTGCATGTGAATACGAATGTTTTTCATTGATTAAGACGTGTTGTTGATGACGTTGTAACACACTGGAAGAGACAGGAGACTGGCTTTGGAATGAGAGTCTAAAAAAACATTTATTTTGATTTATCAAAAGCACAGTCATGCATTGATATGTATTATCTCCGCAAAGCCACAAGAGGGCAGCATTGGCCCATATTGGAACTTTTTTTTTTGGACTCAGCACTTAGAAAGATGTTTCGCTTATAACTCCAGAACCGTAGGTCCTAGAGACTTGAAACCAAGTTATGTCCGACATAATTCGGCCACGCTGAACACACTGGAGTTGTCCCCGAGTCTCTACGACCTTCCGTTCAGGAGATACAGAACTTTTAAACATAAAAACACTGGAAACTCACAGAAGGAAAGCTCCTAGAGCCTCGGGGGTAGCACCATTGGAAAGCCCATCCCAAAATTAGTCTAGTAGGCCACTTTAAATGTCAACTTTACCTTTTCAAGGAGAGTTATTTGACGATGGCCCTTATCCTAGCCCAGCTTCCACATTCAGATTCCACATTCCACATTCAGCTTCCACATTCAGATTCCACATTCCACATTCAGATTCCACATTCAGATTCCACATTCAGATTCCACATTCCACATTCAGATTCCACATTCAGATTCCACATTCAGATTCCACATTCCACATTCAGATTCCACATTCAGATTCCACATTCCACATTCAGATTCCACATTCAGATTCCAACTTTTTACATAGGGTTTTTAGAAAACTTCACTACAGACCATTACCAGACCACTCGAAATGGCCTGAAACGTGCTCATAGACACTTCCTGGGGGAACTTTTTTTTTTTGGACTCAACACTTAGAGATATTTTCAATGACGCCCATTCATTCCCATTGGGCCGACGTTTTCGCTTATAACTCCAGAACCGTAGGTCCTAGAGACTTGAAACCAAGTTCCGTCGACATAATTCGGCCACGCTGAACACACTGGAGTTGTCCCCGAGTCTCTACGACCTTCCGGTCAGGAGATACAGAACTTTTAAACATAAAAACACTCATAACTCGGAAAACAAAGCTCCTAGAGCCTCGGGGGTAGCACCATTGGAAAGCCCATCCCAAAATTAGTCTAGTAGGCCACTTTAAATGTCAACTTTACCTTTTCAAGGAGAGTTATTTGACGATGGCCCTTTGGGCCATCCTGGTTAAAACCCCCTTATCCTAGTCATGCACTGATATGTATTATCTCCGCAAAGCCACAAGAGGGCAGAATTGGCCCATATTGGAACTTTTTTTTTCGGACTCAGCACTTAGAAAGATGTTTCGCTTATAACTCCAGAACCGTAGGTCCTAGAGACTTGAAACCAAGTTATGTCCGACATAATTCGGGCACGCTGAACACACTGGAGTTGTCCCCGAGTCTCTACGACCTTCCGTTCAGGAGATACAGAACTTTTAAACATAAAAACACTGGAAACTCAAAGAAGGAAAGCTCCTAGAGCCTCGGGGGTAGCACCATAGGAAAGCCCATCCCAACATTTGTCTAGTAGGCCAGTTTAAATGTCAACTTTACCTTTTCAAGGAGAGTTATTTGACGATGGCCCTTTGGGCCATCCTGGTTAAAACCCCCTTATCCTAACCCTAACCCTAACCCTAACCCTACTTATCTTTTTAGAGATGGACTTCATGTGCAGCTTCACGGGCAAGGCTATGGCGAAATAGAAACAGAAAGAGCAGAGCAGAGACATGTTTGTCCAATAATACAATACATATATTTTTTTGTATTTGATTATGAGCACCTTATGTCACATTCAACCATGAATGAGTTACCTATTTAGACGGGGCAGAGGAGTTGTAGTCCATTGTGAAGGCTTTGTTTTGTCCGTCTGTAAAACAGAAAAAAAATATTTATTGTCTATACAGACAGACAGATAGACAGACAGACAGACAGACAGACAGACAGACACACAGACAGACAGACAGACAGAGGGAGAGACAGACAGACAGACAGACAGAGGGAGAGACAGACAGAGAGAGAGAGAGAGAGAGAGAGGGAGAGACAGACAGAGGGAGAGAGAGACAGACAGAGAGACACACACACACACACACACACACACACACACACACACACACAGGTCAGAAAATTAAATGCACATTCCTAATATATTAATATTGATAATAATAATGTGTGTTAGTGAGTGAGTGTGTATTAACCCTGTGTGTGTGTGTGTGTGTGTGTGTACTCACGCGTTGGGGGTGTAGACATACAGACAGACAGACAGACAGACAGACTGTTATAGATGCTTTTGCATGTGAATACGAATGTTTTTCATTGATTAAGACGTGTTGTTGATGACGTTGTAACACACTGGAAGAGACAGGAGACTGGCTTTGGAATGAGAGTCTAAAAAAACATTTATTTTGATTTATCAAAAGCACAGTCATGCATTGATATGTATTATCTCCGCAAAGCCACAAGAGGGCAGCATTGGCCCATATTGGAACTTTTTTTTTTGGACTCAGCACTTAGAAAGATGTTTCGCTTATAACTCCAGAACCGTAGGTCCTAGAGACTTGAAACCAAGTTATGTCCGACATAATTCGGGCACGCTGAACACACTGGAGTTGTCCCCGAGTCTCTACGACCTTCCGTTCAGGAGATACAGAACTTTTAAACATAAAAACACTGGAAACTCACAGAAGGAAAGCTCCTAGAGCCTCGGGGGTAGCACCATTGGAAAGCCCATCCCAAAATTAGTCTAGTAGGCCACTTTAAATGTCAACTTTACCTTTTCAAGGAGAGTTATTTGACGATGGCCCTTATCCTAGCCCAGCTTCCACATTCAGATTCCACATTCCACATTCAGCTTCCACATTCAGATTCCACATTCCACATTCAGATTCCACATTCAGATTCCACATTCAGATTCCACATTCCACATTCAGATTCCACATTCAGATTCCACATTCAGATTCCACATTCCACATTCAGATTCCACATTCAGATTCCACATTCCACATTCAGATTCCACATTCAGATTCCAACTTTTTACATAGGGTTTTTAGAAAACTTCACTACAGACCATTACCAGACCACTCGAAATGGCCTGAAACGTGCTCATAGACACTTCCTGGGGGAACTTTTTTTTTTTGGACTCAACACTTAGAGATATTTTCAATGACGCCCATTCATTCACATTGGGCCGACGTTTTCGCTTATAACTCCAGAACCGTAGGTCCTAGAGACTTGAAACCAAGTTCTGTCCGACATAATTCGGCCACGTTGAACACACTGGAGTTGTCCCCGAGTCTCTACGACCTTCCGTTCAGGAGATACAGAACTTTTAAACATAAAAACACTCATAACTCGGAAAACAAAGCTCCTAGAGCCTCGGGGGTAGCACCATTGGAAAGCCCATCCCAAAATTAGTCTAGTAGGCCACTTTAAATGTCAACTTTACCTTTTCAAGGAGAGTTATTTGACGATGGCCCTTTGGGCCATCCTGGTTAAAACCCCCTTATCCTAGTCATGCACTGATATGTATTATCTCCGCAAAGCCACAAGAGGGCAGCATTGGCCCATATTGGAACTTTTTTTTTCGGACTCAGCACTTAGAAAGATGTTTCGCTTATAACTCCAGAACCGTAGGTCCTAGAGACTTGAAACCAAGTTATGTCCGACATAATTCGGGCATGCTGAACACACTGGAGTTGTCCCCGAGTCTCTACGACCTTCCGTTCAGGAGATACAGAACTTTTAAACATAAAAACACTGGAAACTCAAAGAAGGAAAGCTCCTAGAGCCTCGGGGGTAGCACCATAGGAAAGCCCATCCCAACATTTGTCTAGTAGGCCAGTTTAAATGTCAACTTTACCTTTTCAAGGAGAGTTATTTGACGATGGCCCTTTGGGCCATCCTGGTTAAAACCCCCTTATCCTAACCCTAACCCTAACCCTAACCCTACTTATCTTTTTAGAGATGGACTTCATGTGCAGCTTCACGGGCAAGGCTATGGCGAAATAGAAACAGAAAGAGCAGAGCAGAGACATGTTAGTCCAATAATACAATACATATATTTTTTTGTATTTGATTATGAGCACCTTATGTCACATTCAACCATGAATGAGTTACCTATTTAGACGGGGCAGAGGAGTTGTAGTCCATTGTGAAGGCTTTGTTTTGTCCGTCTGTAAAACAGAAAAAAAATATTTATTGTCTATACAGACAGACAGATAGACAGACAGACAGACAGACAGACAGACAGACAGACAGACAGACAGACAGACAGACAGAGGGAGAGACAGACAGACAGACAGACAGAGGGAGAGACAGACAGAGAGAGAGAGAGAGAGAGGGAGAGACAGACAGAGGGAGAGAGAGACAGACAGAGAGACACACACACACACACACACACACACACACACACACAGGTCAGAAAATTAAATGCACATTCCTAATATATTAATATTGATAATAATAATGTGTGTTAGTGAGTGAGTGTGTATTAACCCTGTGTGTGTGTGTGTGTGTGTGTGTGTACTCACGCGTTGGGGGTGTAGACATACAGACAGACAGACAGACAGACAGACTGTTATAGATGCTTTTGCATGTGAATACGAATGTTTTTCATTGATTAAGACGTGTTGTTGATGACGTTGTAACACACTGGAAGAGACAGGAGACTGGCTTTGGAATGAGAGTCTAAAAAAACATTTATTTTGATTTATCAAAAGCACAGTCATGCATTGATATGTATTATCTCCGCAAAGCCACAAGAGGGCAGCATTGGCCCATATTGGAACTTTTTTTTTTGGACTCAGCACTTAGAAAGATGTTTCGCTTATAACTCCAGAACCGTAGGTCCTAGAGACTTGAAACCAAGTTCTGTCCGACATAATTCGGGCACGCTGAACACACTGGAGTTGTCCCCGAGTCTCTACGACCTTCCGTTCAGGAGATACAGAACTTTTAAACATAAAAACACTGGAAACTCACAGAAGGAAAGCTCCTAGAGCCTCGGGGGTAGCACCATTGGAAAGCCCATCCCAAAATTAGTCTAGTAGGCCACTTTAAATGTCAACTTTACCTTTTCAAGGAGAGTTATTTGACGATGGCCCTTGTCCTAGCCCAGCTTCCACATTCAGATTCCACATTCCACATTCAGCTTCCACATTCAGATTCCACATTCCACATTCAGATTCCACATTCAGATTCCACATTCAGATTCCACATTCCGATTCCACATTCAGATTCCACATTCAGATTCCACATTCCACATTCAGATTCCACATTCAGATTCCACATTCCACATTCAGATTCCACATTCAGATTCCAACTTTTTACATAGGGTTTTTAGAAAACTTCACTACAGACCATTACCAGACCACTCGAAATGGCCTGAAACGTGCTCATAGACACTTCCTGGGGGAACTTTTTTTTTTTGGACTCAACACTTAGAGATATTTTCAATGACGCCCATTCATTCCCATTGGGCCGACGTTTTCGCTTATAACTCCAGAACCGTAGGTCCTAGAGACTTGAAACCAAGTTCCGTCGACATAATTCGGCCACGCTGAACACACTGGAGTTGTCCCCGAGTCTCTACGACCTTCCGGTCAGGAGATACAGAACTTTTAAACATAAAAACACTCATAACTCGGAAAACAAAGCTCCTAGAGCCTCGGGGGTAGCACCATTGGAAAGCCCATCCCAAAATTAGTCTAGTAGGCCACTTTAAATGTCAACTTTACCTTTTCAAGGAGAGTTATTTGACGATGGCCCTTTGGGCCATCCTGGTTAAAACCCCCTTATCCTAGTCATGCACTGATATGTATTATCTCCGCAAAGCCACAAGAGGGCAGAATTGGCCCATATTGGAACTTTTTTTTTCGGACTCAGCACTTAGAAAGATGTTTCGCTTATAACTCCAGAACCGTAGGTCCTAGAGACTTGAAACCAAGTTATGTCCGACATAATTCGGGCACGCTGAACACACTGGAGTTGTCCCCGAGTCTCTACGACCTTCCGTTCAGGAGATACAGAACTTTTAAACATAAAAACACTGGAAACTCAAAGAAGGAAAGCTCCTAGAGCCTCGGGGGTAGCACCATAGGAAAGCCCATCCCAACATTTGTCTAGTAGGCCAGTTTAAATGTCAACTTTACCTTTTCAAGGAGAGTTATTTGACGATGGCCCTTTGGGCCATCCTGGTTAAAACCCCCTTATCCTAACCCTAACCCTAACCCTAACCCTACTTATCTTTTTAGAGATGGACTTCATGTGCAGCTTCACGGGCAAGGCTATGGCGAAATAGAAACAGAAAGAGCAGAGCAGAGACATGTTAGTCCAATAATACAATACATATATTTTTTTGTATTTGATTATGAGCACCTTATGTCACATTCAACCATGAATGAGTTACCTATTTAGACGGGGCAGAGGAGTTGTAGTCCATTGTGAAGGCTTTGTTTTGTCCGTCTGTAAAACAGAAAAAAAATATTTATTGTCTATACAGACAGACAGATAGACAGACAGACAGACAGACAGACAGACAGACAGACAGACAGACAGACAGACAGACAGAGGGAGAGACAGACAGACAGACAGACAGAGGGAGAGACAGACAGAGAGAGAGAGAGAGAGAGGGAGAGACAGACAGAGGGAGAGAGAGACAGACAGAGAGACACACACACACACACACACACACACACACACACACAGGTCAGAAAATTAAATGCACATTCCTAATATATTAATATTGATAATAATAATGTGTGTTAGTGAGTGAGTGTGTATTAACCCTGTGTGTGTGTGTGTGTGTGTGTGTGTACTCACGCGTTGGGGGTGTAGACATACAGACAGACAGACAGACAGACAGACTGTTATAGATGCTTTTGCATGTGAATACGAATGTTTTTCATTGATTAAGACGTGTTGTTGATGACGTTGTAACACACTGGAAGAGACAGGAGACTGGCTTTGGAATGAGAGTCTAAAAAAACATTTATTTTGATTTATCAAAAGCACAGTCATGCATTGATATGTATTATCTCCGCAAAGCCACAAGAGGGCAGCATTGGCCCATATTGGAACTTTTTTTTTTGGACTCAGCACTTAGAAAGATGTTTCGCTTATAACTCCAGAACCGTAGGTCCTAGAGACTTGAAACCAAGTTCTGTCCGACATAATTCGGGCACGCTGAACACACTGGAGTTGTCCCCGAGTCTCTACGACCTTCCGTTCAGGAGATACAGAACTTTTAAACATAAAAACACTGGAAACTCACAGAAGGAAAGCTCCTAGAGCCTCGGGGGTAGCACCATTGGAAAGCCCATCCCAAAATTAGTCTAGTAGGCCACTTTAAATGTCAACTTTACCTTTTCAAGGAGAGTTATTTGACGATGGCCCTTGTCCTAGCCCAGCTTCCACATTCAGATTCCACATTCCACATTCAGCTTCCACATTCAGATTCCACATTCCACATTCAGATTCCACATTCAGATTCCACATTCAGATTCCACATTCCGATTCCACATTCAGATTCCACATTCAGATTCCACATTCCACATTCAGATTCCACATTCAGATTCCACATTCCACATTCAGATTCCACATTCAGATTCCAACTTTTTACATAGGGTTTTTAGAAAACTTCACTACAGACCATTACCAGACCACTCGAAATGGCCTGAAACGTGCTCATAGACACTTCCTGGGGGAACTTTTTTTTTTTGGACTCAACACTTAGAGATATTTTCAATGACGCCCATTCATTCCCATTGGGCCGACGTTTTCGCTTATAACTCCAGAACCGTAGGTCCTAGAGACTTGAAACCAAGTTCCGTCGACATAATTCGGCCACGCTGAACACACTGGAGTTGTCCCCGAGTCTCTACGACCTTCCGGTCAGGAGATACAGAACTTTTAAACATAAAAACACTCATAACTCGGAAAACAAAGCTCCTAGAGCCTCGGGGGTAGCACCATTGGAAAGCCCATCCCAAAATTAGTCTAGTAGGCCACTTTAAATGTCAACTTTACCTTTTCAAGGAGAGTTATTTGACGATGGCCCTTTGGGCCATCCTGGTTAAAACCCCCTTATCCTAGTCATGCACTGATATGTATTATCTCCGCAAAGCCACAAGAGGGCAGAATTGGCCCATATTGGAACTTTTTTTTTCGGACTCAGCACTTAGAAAGATGTTTCGCTTATAACTCCAGAACCGTAGGTCCTAGAGACTTGAAACCAAGTTATGTCCGACATAATTCGGGCACGCTGAACACACTGGAGTTGTCCCCGAGTCTCTACGACCTTCCGTTCAGGAGATACAGAACTTTTAAACATAAAAACACTGGAAACTCAAAGAAGGAAAGCTCCTAGAGCCTCGGGGGTAGCACCATAGGAAAGCCCATCCCAACATTTGTCTAGTAGGCCAGTTTAAATGTCAACTTTACCTTTTCAAGGAGAGTTATTTGACGATGGCCCTTTGGGCCATCCTGGTTAAAACCCCCTTATCCTAACCCTAACCCTAACCCTAACCCTAACCCTACTTATCTTTTTAGAGATGGACTTCATGTGCAGCTTCACGGGCAAGGCTATGGCGAAATAGAAACAGAAAGAGCAGAGCAGAGACATGTTTGTCCAATAATACAATACATATATTTTTTTGTATTTGATTATGAGCACCTTATGTCACATTCAACCATGAATGAGTTACCTATTTAGACGGGGCAGAGGAGTTGTAGTCCATTGTGAAGGCTTTGTTTTGTCCGTCTGTAAAACAGAAAAAAAATATTTATTGTCTATACAGACAGACAGATAGACAGACAGACAGACAGACAGACAGACAGACACACAGACAGACAGACAGACAGAGGGAGAGACAGACAGACAGACAGACAGAGGGAGAGACAGACAGAGAGAGAGAGAGAGAGAGAGAGGGAGAGACAGACAGAGGGAGAGAGAGACAGACAGAGAGACACACACACACACACACACA
>CASHTC010001498.1:267500-272500 GCA_949357725.1 Hyperoplus immaculatus | reverse complement strand
GCCCATATTGGAACTTTTTTTTTTGGACTCAGCACTTAGAAAGATGTTTCGCTTATAACTCCAGAACCGTAGGTCCTAGAGACTTGAAACCAAGTTATGTCCGACATAATTCGGGCACGCTGAACACACTGGAGTTGTCCCCGAGTCTCTACGACCTTCCGTTCAGGAGATACAGAACTTTTAAACATAAAAACACTGGAAACTCACAGAAGGAAAGCTCCTAGAGCCTCGGGGGTAGCACCATTGGAAAGCCCATCCCAAAATTAGTCTAGTAGGCCACTTTAAATGTCAACTTTACCTTTTCAAGGAGAGTTATTTGACGATGGCCCTTATCCTAGCCCAGCTTCCACATTCAGATTCCACATTCCACATTCAGCTTCCACATTCAGATTCCACATTCCACATTGAGATTCCACATTCAGATTCCACATTCAGATTCCACATTCCACATTCAGATTCCACATTCAGATTCCACATTCAGATTCCACATTCAGATTCCACATTCCACATTCAGATTCCACATTCAGATTCCACATTCCACATTCAGATTCCACATTCAGATTCCAACTTTTTACATAGGGTTTTTAGAAAACTTCACTACAGACCATTACCAGACCACTCGAAATGGCCTGAAACGTGCTCATAGACACTTCCTGGGGGAACTTTTTTTTTTTGGACTCAACACTTAGAGATATTTTCAATGACGCCCATTCATTCCCATTGGGCCGACGTTTTCGCTTATAACTCCAGAACCGTAGGTCCTAGAGACTTGAAACCAAGTTCTGTCCGACATAATTCGGCCACGCTGAACACACTGGAGTTGTCCCCGAGTCTCTACGACCTTCCGTTCAGGAGATACAGAACTTTTAAACATAAAAACACTCATAACTCGGAAACCAAAGCTCCTAGAGCCTCGGGGGTAGCACCATTGGAAAGCCCATCCCAAAATTAGTCTAGTAGGCCACTTTAAATGTCAACTTTACCTTTTCAAGGAGAGTTATTTGACGATGGCCCTTTGGGCCATCCTGGTTAAAACCCCCTTATCCTAGTCATGCACTGATATGTATTATCTCCGCAAAGCCACAAGAGGGCAGCATTGGCCCATATTTGAACTTTTTTTTTCGGACTCAGCACTTAGAAAGATGTTTCGCTTATAACTCCAGAACCGTAGGTCCTAGAGACTTGAAACCAAGTTCTGTCCGACATAATTCGGGCACGCTGAACACACTGGAGTCGTCCCCGAGTCTCTACGACCTTCCGTTCAGGAGATACAGAACTTTTAAACATACAAACACTGGAAACTCAAAGAAGGAAAGCTCCTAGAGCCTCGGGGGTAGCACCATAGGAAAGCCCATCCCAACATTTGTCTAGTAGGCCAGTTTAAATGTCAACTTTACCTTTTCAAGGAGAGTTATTTGACGATGGCCCTTTGGGCCATCCTGGTTAAAACCCCCTTATCCTAACCCTAACCCTAACCCTAACCCTACTTATCTTTTTAGAGATGGACTTCATGTGCAGCTTCACGGGCAAGGCTATGGCGAAATAGAAACAGAAAGAGCAGAGCAGAGACATGTTAGTCCAATAATACAATACATATATTTTTTTGTATTTGATTATGAGCACCTTATGTCACATTCAACCATGAATGAGTTACCTATTTAGACGGGGCAGAGGAGTTGTAGTCCATTGTGAAGGCTTTGTTTTGTCCGTCTGTAAAACAGAAAAAAAATATTTATTGTCTATACAGACAGACAGATAGACAGACAGACAGACAGACAGACAGACAGACAGACAGACAGACAGACAGACAGACAGACAGACAGACAGACAGACAGACAGAGGAGAGACAGACAGACAGACAGACAGAGGGAGAGACAGACAGAGAGAGAGAGAGAGAGAGAGAGGGAGAGACAGACAGAGGGAGAGAGAGACAGACAGAGAGACACACACACACACACACACACACACACACACACACACACACACACAGGTCAGAAAATTAAATGCACATTCCTAATATATTAATATTGATAATAATAATGTGTGTTAGTGAGTGAGTGTGTATTAACCCTGTGTGTGTGTGTGTGTGTGTGTACTCACGCGTTGGGGGTGTAGACATACAGACAGACAGACAGACAGACAGACTGTTATAGATGCTTTTGCATGTGAATACGAATGTTTTTCATTGATTAAGACGTGTTGTTGATGACGTTGTAACACACTGGAAGAGACAGGAGACTGGCTTTGGAATGAGAGTCTAAAAAAACATTTATTTTGATTTATCAAAAGCACAGTCATGCATTGATATGTATTATCTCCGCAAAGCCACAAGAGGGCAGCATTGGCCCATATTGGAACTTTTTTTTTTGGACTCAGCACTTAGAAAGATGTTTCGCTTATAACTCCAGAACCGTAGGTCCTAGAGACTTGAAACCAAGTTATGTCCGACATAATTCGGGCACGCTGAACACACTGGAGTTGTCCCCGAGTCTCTACGACCTTCCGTTCAGGAGATACAGAACTTTTAAACATAAAAACACTGGAAACTCACAGAAGGAAAGCTCCTAGAGCCTCGGGGGTAGCACCATTGGAAAGCCCATCCCAAAATTAGTCTAAGTAGGCCACTTTAAATGTCAACTTTACCTTTTCAAGGAGAGTTATTTGACGATGGCCCTTATCCTAGCCCAGCTTCCACATTCAGATTCCACATTCCACATTCAGCTTCCACATTCAGATTCCACATTCCACATTGAGATTCCACATTCAGATTCCACATTCAGATTCCACATTCCACATTCAGATTCCACATTCAGATTCCACATTCAGATTCCACATTCCACATTCAGATTCCACATTCAGATTCCACATTCCACATTCAGATTCCACATTCAGATTCCAACTTTTTACATAGGGTTTTTAGAAAACTTCACTACAGACCATTACCAGACCACTCGAAATGGCCTGAAACGTGCTCATAGACACTTCCTGGGGGAACTTTTTTTTTTTGGACTCAACACTTAGAGATATTTTCAATGACGCCCATTCATTCACATTGGGCCGACGTTTTCGCTTATAACTCCAGAACCGTAGGTCCTAGAGACTTGAAACCAAGTTCTGTCCGACATAATTCGGCCACGTTGAACACACTGGAGTTGTCCCCGAGTCTCTACGACCTTCCGTTCAGGAGATACAGAACTTTTAAACATAAAAACACTCATAACTCGGAAAACAAAGCTCCTAGAGCCTCGGGGGTAGCACCATTGGAAAGCCCATCCCAAAATTAGTCTAGTAGGCCACTTTAAATGTCAACTTTACCTTTTCAAGGAGAGTTATTTGACGATGGCCCTTTGGGCCATCCTGGTTAAAACCCCCTTATCCTAGTCATGCACTGATATGTATTATCTCCGCAAAGCCACAAGAGGGCAGCATTGGCCCATATTGGAACTTTTTTTTTCGGACTCAGCACTTAGAAAGATGTTTCGCTTATAACTCCAGAACCGTAGGTCCTAGAGACTTGAAACCAAGTTATGTCCGACATAATTCGGGCATGCTGAACACACTGGAGTTGTCCCCGAGTCTCTACGACCTTCCGTTCAGGAGATACAGAACTTTTAAACATAAAAACACTGGAAACTCAAAGAAGGAAAGCTCCTAGAGCCTCGGGGGTAGCACCATAGGAAAGCCCATCCCAACATTTGTCTAGTAGGCCAGTTTAAATGTCAACTTTACCTTTTCAAGGAGAGTTATTTGACGATGGCCCTTTGGGCCATCCTGGTTAAAACCCCCTTATCCTAACCCTAACCCTAACCCTAACCCTACTTATCTTTTTAGAGATGGACTTCATGTGCAGCTTCACGGGCAAGGCTATGGCGAAATAGAAACAGAAAGAGCAGAGCAGAGACATGTTAGTCCAATAATACAATACATATATTTTTTTGTATTTGATTATGAGCACCTTATGTCACATTCAACCATGAATGAGTTACCTATTTAGACGGGGCAGAGGAGTTGTAGTCCATTGTGAAGGCTTTGTTTTGTCCGTCTGTAAAACAGAAAAAAAATATTTATTGTCTATACAGACAGACAGATAGACAGACAGACAGACAGACAGACAGACAGACAGACAGACAGACAGACAGACAGACAGAGGGAGAGACAGACAGACAGACAGACAGAGGGAGAGACAGACAGAGAGAGAGAGAGAGAGAGGGAGAGACAGACAGAGGGAGAGAGAGACAGACAGAGAGACACACACACACACACACACACACACACACACACACAGGTCAGAAAATTAAATGCACATTCCTAATATATTAATATTGATAATAATAATGTGTGTTAGTGAGTGAGTGTGTATTAACCCTGTGTGTGTGTGTGTGTGTGTGTGTGTACTCACGCGTTGGGGGTGTAGACATACAGACAGACAGACAGACAGACAGACTGTTATAGATGCTTTTGCATGTGAATACGAATGTTTTTCATTGATTAAGACGTGTTGTTGATGACGTTGTAACACACTGGAAGAGACAGGAGACTGGCTTTGGAATGAGAGTCTAAAAAAACATTTATTTTGATTTATCAAAAGCACAGTCATGCATTGATATGTATTATCTCCGCAAAGCCACAAGAGGGCAGCATTGGCCCATATTGGAACTTTTTTTTTTGGACTCAGCACTTAGAAAGATGTTTCGCTTATAACTCCAGAACCGTAGGTCCTAGAGACTTGAAACCAAGTTCTGTCCGACATAATTCGGGCACGCTGAACACACTGGAGTTGTCCCCGAGTCTCTACGACCTTCCGTTCAGGAGATACAGAACTTTTAAACATAAAAACACTGGAAACTCACAGAAGGAAAGCTCCTAGAGCCTCGGGGGTAGCACCATTGGAAAGCCCATCCCAAAATTAGTCTAGTAGGCCACTTTAAATGTCAACTTTACCTTTTCAAGGAGAGTTATTTGACGATGGCCCTTGTCCTAGCCCAGCTTCCACATTCAGA